>VZTF01001327.1:366731-435530 GCA_013397755.1 Cnemophilus loriae
GGGGTGGATAGAGAAGATGACCTTTGCTTTCAGAGATGAAGATGAAGATGACTTCGGAGAGATGAGAGAACTTTTGTTTTATAGTAGAACAGCTCATCCTTAAAACTATACCCCATAAACTGACGTGGCCCATGAAAGCAGCTGTGGGAAGGCTGCAAGGTGTGGGAAGGACTTTCACAGGGGTCAGATGCTGTAACCCGGGCAGCTGATTCACTGTGATGCTGAAGCCACGAGAGAACTGTTTTCTTGTGGAGGATCTCCATAGTATGGCTAAGAGAGACTCCACTCTCTAAGTGAAATGAAGAAAGGTTATTCTAGAGGTGGCAAACTGACTGAGAAACATCAGATTTTGTGTCTTTGCATTGGCAGTGGGGAAATATCTGAAAGAGAATTTTGGGGGGAGGACAGGTTTTCTGAAGGTTTAATCTAATTTTTTTCTTCTTCTTCTTTTTTTCCTTTTAGTTCTGTTAATAAAACTTTCTTTGTTTCTTTAAAGTTTGAGCCTGCTTTGCTTCTCCTAATCCTTATCTCACTGAGTAAATGTCCTAAATAATAGGCCCAAATTTAAATTACTGCACTTACATTAAATTGGCAAACTCAAAACCACTACACTTCAATTGGTTTTTCTGCCCGGTTGTATCAAACCTCTACATATAGGAAAATCACAAGCGGTGCCCAAAGCACCAGGACTGGAAAACAAGTTGTCTCAAAACTGCCTAAGTGCAGAGACTTCTTAAAAAACATAATGTCACTGAGCTTAAAACCTTTCACTGAAGAAGTTTTATCAAAGGTATGGTTTCATAATTGCCTTAAGCAGATTTAATTTATTTTAGTGAGTTCAAACTCCATGTTACTGTTAGATATTTGCTCTTGTTACCTGTTATGTGTCATCTCTAACATACGTGCACCCATGTATGGATCATTAAACTGAACAAAAGAGACAAAGAGTTTAGACGGATCAGTTCCCAGTTACGACACTGTGTGGGAGTGCAGAATCTAAGGCCTGCCTTCTGTCCCTTTCCTGATGCCTCTGTAAGTGCTCTCAGTATTCAAAAGTCCCAGGTTTGCCCTTGAGAAATAGCTGTATTTGCAGAAAGTAGCTGCCTGTTGAAAACCCAGAACAGGTCAGTAGAAGGAAAGGAACACAGTCTTATTTGTTTCGAAATCTGATTTTGTATTTGTGAGCCAAGAAGAGATCAGAAGCAGAGCTGGAAACATGAACTGACAATTTTATTTGAACGGCACGAGTGAACGGCCAGAAGGCAGAAGAGAAAAATCAATACAAATGTTGGTCCGTTGAGTTTTCTCATAATCCGTGATTTCTTTTGCCCTATCACTGTGATGGCTTCTGCCAACCAAATTCACTCAGGGATTCTTGTAAAAAATATTGCTGATCAGACCTTTGACTCCAGGAAGGGCCCAGAGGATACAAAATGCCTTTTACACAGGCTCTAGTGTGACACGTCAGAATGAGAGGCAGATTATGAGTAGCGTGACAGGCCTTTCTCCTTGACACTCACTGAGCCTGTCAAACAAGGTCGAGTGCTAAATCTCTGAGAAAATTGAAGCTTAAACAAGGGACTGCACACACCTGTCAAGGGAAAGAGCCTTCAGAGTAGTTCTGAACCAGCTAGATTCCTGTTCCTTCCCTCACAGGTGTCAGATGCCCTGCAGGAACAGGGATATCCTTATCTCTGGGCATAGCTTGCAGCTTCTTGTTTGACATTCTCGCACTAGCTTCCAAGGGAAGCCCTGAAGCACCCTCTACCACTCTCCACCTCCAAACCTACACATATGGATTGTAGACACACTTTGTTGCCATATGCCACAAAAGAATATGGCACCACAAAGTTCCCTTAAACAACTTGCCAGACACTCACTCTGAATGACAGAAGAGTGGACATTCATCCAAAGGTGGGTCAGTGTTTTTCCATTTATTTCTGTTTGCAGATCACCCTTCCCTAGCAAGCATCTTGGAGGAGGAAAGGACACTTTCGCCATGCACTGAAATTTGACAACAGAGCATTGCTTTCCTTTGCAACAACCTGTAAAAAATACAACATATATTTTTATGCTAACCTCACATTTAAAAACAATGTTTTGGGATGGGATGATCACTTTTCAAACATCTGTAGAGAGATGTACAGCCTTCTCACTGTCCAAGTCACACACCTCTAGCAAGAGCTTAACACAAAGCCCCCCTTGCAGCTCAGCTCAATCCGTGGTCCTCAATTCCTTCTCTGGAATCCATCTCCTTTTTTAAGGCAAGGGAGAAAGGCAAATGAAGAGCAAAAGTACACATCAAGACTGGGAGACTCTTTCAGGACCACATACAGGTTATTGCCTTTTTTATGGAAAGTTAGGATGAAAATCTACCCTCTGTAATAGAAAGGACAGATTTGAAAAGCCTGAAAGACCAGATGGCACATGGATAAAAGGCAGTGGTGATTCCTAATTTACAAAGCACCATCAAACTTTCAGGAGTTAATTAAAATGCTCTTGTTAAGCAGCATCAGACTGACAGAGCCCTGTGTGAAGTCAAGGAATTGTTTTCTCAGATTTCCAGAAGGCTCTGTGTCATGTCCAAGGCTTTGTGGAGATTCAAGTATGCCGCAAAAATATCTTCCTCTGTTTGTTCTTTATAACTTTCCATTTATTTCTCATATCGGAGCTGACCAGAAGAAAGAACACTGCAGAGAAGAACTGTAGTATTAGCAATGAGGTATGGATAGAGACTGTCTCAGAAGACCTGGTCTCCTAAAACTTGCAGCTTCATTTCCAGATTAAAAATCAGCTAAATTTAAGCCACAAATGTGAATTCCAAACTTGAGCTAAACCCTTAGGTTATTGGAAAACAACTCAAAGTGGACAAGGGCAGAAATGTCTTCCTCGTCATTCAACCAGAGGTTGTCTGCCGAAGTTGGAGGTGCTGCCCTTACTTCATTGAATGCAGCTTACTAGATCCTCCCCTTCTAAACAAACCAAATCATCCCTGAAATTACAGTGTATGGAAAACTGTGATTATAACACCAGAAGGTAGGAAGCGAGAATTTTCGAGCCCGATATGCAGCTGTATCAAGCACACAGACATGTTGAAGCTGATCCTCTGCTTCTCTGCAACACTGTTTTTCCACCTTTGCCTTTGCAGGCCAGGTTTACAGATTAAATTGGTAGGTTTTGCCTATAGCATCTTAGTCACCCATTAAACAGAAGAGAAATGCTTTCAGCACCATCCCCAAGTCAACATTTGGGGGTTCATCACAAACCTCAGAATATGAGAGAACCGTTGAGAGATTTTCAAGAGAGGTACACTGGAATGCTTCTATCCCCAAAACAACTTGGCAGTAGCTGGAATAAACTTTCCATCAGACATGCAAGTCCTGATTAAAAAACACCTAGAAACCCCATTGTGCTTCCTGTATTATCCAAGGAGCAGTTTGTCAACTGCTTTTCTCACATCAGGCCTTGGACTATTTCTATCTCTGGCTGAAGAATCTTTCCTCTAATTTACAGTCATCCTGTTAAACAAGGAGACAGAATTTACAACCCTGTAACTGAGCATGACAGAAATAATCCAGAAGCTGTAAAATTAATAGCAAGATCCTACTGAACTATATGGTGCCAGTTTTAAAAGTAAGCTCAGCCCTGTTATGACCCTAAATTTTTAAGCGGCTGCTAGGAGGTCTGGCTTGCGACCAAGAACATAAAAGCACTGTACATACTCCACAGTACTTGATTTAGGCTGATAGTCTTGTGAAGACCATGTCAACACTTTCAGGAAATGATGGCAAAATTTAACGTGGTGGCCTGAAGCTGCATTCTTCCTCCCTCCATCCTAATCAAGGAAAAGAAATTCCTCCATGAAGTCTTCCTCTCAGATGAATAACCTGAGTCTGTGTTTCCCAACAGGAGCAGACATAGAGACAAGATTCAAGGCTGTACTGAAAGGGAGAGAACCCTGTAAGACCACAGACAATGGAAATTATGAAAAAGGAAATGTTTCCCCAAAATTCCTCACTTCTCTCCCAGAAGCAGCCAGTCTGTCTTCTCCAAACTCTCACATAGTCAAAGGAAGGTCAAAGCCTTCCTTCTGCATCAGCAAGAAGATTGTTCTGGCCTGGAGCCCCAGAGAGGGCACTTTGCACTGGGGTCTGGTAAGATTAAATTGGCTCTATTCATGACTGCCTCAAAACTGGCCAGTGAAGAAGAGAACACTTGAGACCCTCAGGAAGGCCATATGAATTGCCAGTCACTGTGAATGGGGCATGCAAAATGTCTTTTCCTTTCCCAGCTTAACCATAAGCAACAAATACCTACGAGGAATGAAGACACACAGCAGGCAAGACTACACAGCTCTGACAAGGAAAGCATGGTTCAAACTTTATCACCCTGTCCCATGAATGAACTCAGACCTGGCCTTGGATGAGCCCTTCTTCTTTCAGGCATGGTTGACTAATTCCCTCTGACAGTCTTAAATCCCAGGCTGATGAAGCTGAAAGCACTGCCAGAACAGATGCAGAACTTCATGGTGATGCCAAGACAAAGTCACATCTTTGCTCTAAGGAAGCACCAGCATTTCAAAAGCCGAGCCTGGCTCTGATGACTTTCATCAGAAAAGAATGATGCATCCATTAGCTGAGCCATGAAGGTGCCAGGCTGCATTCACAAGCAGGCATAACTCCTCTGGTCTCATTAATTCCTGGTGAGTTATCTGATCATTCAGGACTCAGATAACAAACTGCCAAAAGAAGAGAAATAATGTGGCTATTGTCTGATTTGAAGCACTAATGGGAGCTCTTTGGCTGCAGCAAAAATGGAACAGACCTTTTAATCTTGTTTGGTGACCTTCATAGTCCTTGAATTAGCTTGTCATAAAAAAGAGTCAACAACTGTACAAGCCCTTCCCCTTGCATCTGATTTGTAAGGAAAAATAAAGTTACATGAAAAAAATGGTGCAGCTGTACTTATTAGAGGCAATGGTACTGATCAAAATAGTCTCTTGCAATTGTCTGCATTTTGAGGCTGACACGAGTAGTATGATCCAGAAGGATACAAAGGACAGAGCTGTCTACTTTTAAAGATAAGATGAACTGAAAGATTTGAAGTGCTGTCTTGGAAAAAACTCAGAACTCCTCCAGCCACTCAGTCAAATTTTATATAATCTTAAGGTTTTTTTTCCATCAAGGAAATAATATTTTATTCCCCAAAGCAGCAGAGCAGCAAATAAGCTCCTCTGCTTTTTGATGTTTTCATCGCTGGGTTTTAACCAAGAAAAGATTCCGTGTAGTCTTAGCTCTACTGGCTAAAGAATTTCCAAGTGGACAGGCATGCGGATGGCAACCAGTTCCAGAGACCAGTGGCAATGGGAACACGGGTCATGCAGACTCTGAGATGGCCTTCATTTTTAAGTTCTTCTGTCTCCTCCCTGTGGAGGTGTCCATGTTTTCAGGAGTAGAAGAAACCCCATTTACACAAGGGCTAGACTACATCCCTAGGCCTTCAGCACAGAAACGTGATTCCCTACTCAACCACTGCATGATTTTGGGCAAACTCCCCAATTTCTCCATCTGTAAATCACACACAATAATGTTAAGCAAAAATTAATAATAATCACATTATTAATTAAATTAATAATTACTATTTAATATATTCTGTATTACATTATACATTATATAATCTATATAATTTACATCTATAGAATATAAATAATTAAACTAGTTAACAATCATCTAAAAATTAGATTTTGGAGATCTCTTGGGAAAAAACCCTTCCTCTGTGCTGCTGGGTCTTAATGGCTGATGTGAGTAAGATTCAGCCACATTTACCATCACAAAGAGGCATCCAAAAGTCGGAAACTGAGCTAAATGGTATTTCAGAAGTGAATGCAGAGTTGCAGTGGTACTGGAAAAGAACTTGCAAATGGCCATTTGCTGAGGTACACATTATGTGTCTGTCCAAGTACACGAGCTAAATGCTTGGAATTTCAACAAGTCACACCCAGGAAGGTTTGAGACACCATTCAGATAACCTTCCTATTTAAATTGCAGCACTAATAACTGTATGTCATATGTTTGCATTTATTTTGCACCCACTCCTTGGTGTCTGAACCTCTCAGTACCATGTCAGCAACGTGCACAGGTTTTGTCAGCCAACAAGAAAGAAGTTGTTTAAGTGAGGAATTCAGCTGAATCACTATACAGGACACCCTAGTCAGTGAGTAACAGTAAAAGAGGCTGCATTTCAAGAGACATTTGAGTAGCTTCAGAAGCATCACCCAGTGGGATTTCGTTAGCAAGTATCCAAAGTGACATCTACTGGTGCAGATTTGGACTAGCGCAAAACTCAGAAATCAAGATAGAGCAAGGCAGAGCTGCACAAAGAAGCAGACTAATGAGCCCCAAATGTACTAGTGGGGTAGTCAGCATCTGCTGGGTTCTGCTGAGTAATTGAACCTCTAATTATTATGGAAGCAGATGAAAACGATGCCAATTTTCTTCTGCGCTCCAGTGGTTTGCTACAGGTGCCTTCCCACAACGAATTTAAAAAACGGCCTACAGCTACAGCACAGGAAGGAATGCTTGCAGTTTTTTCCGTAAGGGAAGCTCTGTTAGTTTAATGCCAAGACATAAGGCCTGGAATACACTTTTTCATTCAGACCACCTATGGAATTCCATAGATCTACCTGGTTGGATTCACTAACCCCAAAACACGTTGCATATCCTGGGACTTCTAAAGAAAAATAAAGATGAAACTTCTCGGTTTAGGTAGGAACAGATTCTCTAAAATCATTCTGAAGATGACTATGTTTAATAATGGCCTTGGAGGTCCTTGGCAGGAACATAAATCCCTGTTCTGTGCTGAAAAGCACGTCTGGGAAGGCACCACATTTCTCTTGATTTGCTAGAGAGACTGCTAAACTTGGGCGTACCCAGATAGCTTTATTAATTTTTCAATTTGTGATTGTATTTCCTCTTACTGGAGTAGGCCAGTTGGTTCACTCTTTCACAAAAAACAGTCACCGCCTTACAGACAAGGGGATGCTTTTGGAGATACAAACCAGAAAATTAAATTTTGTCTGGAATTTCCAAAGGTAGAAAGTGCTAGAGAAGTGGGTGATTTAGTAAAATTGCAAAGGGGTGCAGTTTGGAAACAAGTTTGATGCTAAAAATCTGTACTTAAGGTATGGAAAAAAACTGATAACAGAAACTCCAGAATCTGACTCAAAGGCAACATATGCCAGTCAGGACATCCTTGCATACAGCTGACTGGGGGTAAAAGTCCTGGCAGAAGATCAGAAGTCTAGTCCAGGTCAAATCACTGTATCCCCTTGGAAGCCTCTGAATACCAATATGAACATGATCCGCAGGGTTATAAAGCTCTTGAATCACAATGCAGATACGTTTCTTTCTTCCAAATCTGCCTGAGCTTCCTACAGCCTGTCCTCAATAACCAGTGTATCAAATGTGGGCAGAACACCAAAGGATGTTGTCCTTGCAATGTTCTTCTTCCAGGACAGCCTGTGATTTAAATGCTGCAGACAGTGCAATTGTTATCAGTTTTCACCGCCAGTGCTGTTACGACTGTTCCCACTCATCCCACTCATTCATTTCACTTCATGGAAGGCACAATGTAATCCCTGTCTTGCAAAGAATCACACCGGGAGCGTCATAGCCAAGTCTTTTGCTTTCTCATAGCCAGAGGACCTGTGACCCAGTTGTAAACACTTCTGTCTATACCAGAAAGAGAATCTGCACTGAGCTAAACTAAGTAGGATATTTTTTTATTTTGTTTTTTTATCCTGAATTATAAAAATCCACTGTAGAAGCAGAAGAGTCCAGTTAATGATACCTCTCCATCTGCTCAATACACATAGATCTCTGAAAATCTATTTTAAGGCCCCAATACTGAACAGTAGACTCCTCTTCATTAGATCACAAGGACTGGATAAACATTTACATCATTGGTTTAACATCAATGATTTAAAAGGGAAGAGATCAGACAGAATCTTCGTGTTCATTGTAAGATTTTAATCTTTTGAATTACAGAACCTAATTCATTGCTGAGGAAAATATTTTCTTTGAGATCTTTCATATTTTGGCATGTAAATAATACAATTTCTACACTTTTTTCAGTTGCCAATAGTCTCCAATGGCAGATGTCCTATATATTTCTTCCTCACAAGGCAAAACTGCACTATCAAAATCACATTTTCGGGCAGTGAAATTTCAATCCTTTGCACAGGGATTTTCAAAGCCCTTGGCAATATCTACATCTGAAGTTATACAAGATGAAACACCACATAACGTCGAAGAGTTTAGCTAACAGTGTAAAGCTATTTTATATCAACAAAATTTTATCAAATTTAAGTTTGCACTCCTGATCTGGAAGTTTAGTTTTAAAGCTCTGATATTGCTGAAGAACAGACCTAACCCGCATTCTGCTATTTTTCCTTCCCTAAAACAGGATTTTAGAAGCTATGCACCAGTTACATAAGGAAATATGCTAATGAAATATTAAAATGAAATAATTATATGATGTTGCATCTTGATTATCTGACATAAAAATCTAGGACTGCAGCTATAAATCCTGATTGCCTTTTTGTCTGAGTGATTTAGTGCTAAAAGTAAGTTGAGCAATCAGATTTTTTAAAAAAAGAAAAGAGAAAAAAAAGTGTTCATTCTGAGAACACTTTCCCACTGGAAAATCTAAAGACATTAACCTTAGGGCTGTTCCTGTTGCCAGCAACCCAAATGTTCCTACATCCCTAAAAAAAGTAAATTTCAATATCATCTACCTTGAGACATGGAAGACCAGGAAATTACATCTCTTAAATATCCACAAGGAACTGAATAGTTTTCATGGTTCTCCTGGGACACAGAGTGCTGTGTCCAGCGCAGGGGCCTCCAATACGAGAAGGACACTGACCCGTAGAAGCGAGTCCAGAGGAGAGTCACAAAGATGAGAAGAAAGGGCTAAAGAACCTCTCCTGTGAAGAGAGGCTGGGATGTTTGGTGTTCTTCAGTCTGGAGGAAAGATGGCTTCAAGGGACAATTAAAACATCCCTCAAGTGCTGAAAGGGAGCTACTAGAAGGCTGGAAAGGGACGTATACAAGGCCTTGAAATGATAGGACTAGGAGGAATGGCTTTAAACAGAAAGAGAGGAGGGTTATATTACAGAACTGGTAGAAATTCTGTACTGTGAGGGTGGTGAGGCACCGGCACAGGTTACACAGGGAAGCTGCGGATGCCCCATCCCTGGCAGTGTTCCATGTCAGGTTAGACGGGGCTTTGAGCAAACTGGTCTAGTGGCAGGTGTCCCTGACCACCAGAGAGGTTGGAACTTGATGATCTTTAAGGTGCCTTCCAACCCAAACCCTTCTATGATTCTTTGGAAAATTCCAAATACTGCAGAGAATCTTACTGCTTAATCATTGAGAGCATTAAATGGCCCAGTAAGGAATATGGGAAGAATTAGTGGTACACACCCAGAGACAGAAGGGACTCAGACAGAGCAAGGACTGCACATTCTCCTGCTGTGTGATATGCTGCCTGCAGGAACAAACCTCAAACCCAGATTTTGCCATTCCTCTATTGCCTGCAAAGGCACAAGAAGTCTTTCTGTGCCATTGAGGCTCGCTGAGCATTTCTTGCTGTGCCATTGAGGCTCTCTGATGCAACAAGTTGTTAACTTTCTTCTGCCACCTAAGCTTTAATCACATAACGACCCTTCTGCATTCATACCTTGCAAACAGAAAAAACTAAACAAAACTCTGTCCCCCATCCCAATAAATATCAGAAGAAACTGTTCTTGAGACGAACTCAGCTATGCCAGTGAAAGTGTAATAATAATAGCAATAGAGAATTAAACCCTCAGATGAGGAAATTCATCACATTGCCATCAAAATTTTGATATTGCATAGTAAATGAGCTTGAAAACATACGTTGTAAGGCACGTCAGAGATGAAATACTGAACATCTGTTTATTAAGAAAACAGTTAACTTTGTTTTATGCAATGGGAGAGCTGAGGTTCCTAGAAGTATAAACAAATGATCATGCACTGTGTCACAACCTTTACACAGCATCCAACAAGGACAATTACAGTTGTAGAGACAACCTTAATCCTTCCAGATTAGAATTTTCCATTTGACACTTTTCCATACTTTTCACGCAGATTTCATGCTCCATTTGAAGGGCAGAAATCCTTACTAATATAATTAAACTTCTGCTTTATTGGATATAAACCATGTGTTATGTAGGACATGAATCCTTAATAATGTGAGCACAGGAATCCTTATTAATGTAACTGATTTTCTGCTTTATAGCACATAATCCATGTGCTATAAACCATGTGCTATATAGCATATGACCTGCATGTAAGGCTGGTTAAAGACTAGCAGGGTCAGAGACACTTCCTCCTTTCACTCAGAGAACTGATTATATAAGAGCTACTGAAGCAGCTCATGCTCCGTCTCAAGTATGGACTATATTCAAACCTAAATTCCGTCTCGAAGTCAAGCCATTTGGACTATGCTTCCATCCTTTCTGGTTTAAACCCACTATTGTAAGGATATTTCTGAGCTTCTGCTACTTTTCAACTGGAGTTCAGCAATGCTGCCTTGCCTAAAATGTGTGTGAGATTTTCAGGAAGCCAAATTATGGACATTGTCCCACTAAGACAGGTTGAGTGTTAATTACCAAGCATGGACTAGGGGTTCCTCAGGATGGGGCTCTACCACAGTGGTTGAAATAATTAATTCTGTAACTAACTAATTATGAGTTATTACACAAAGAAAGTCGTTTGCTTTCACTGCTGAGGAGCGCACATACACAAGAAATTTGTTTATAGAAGGCAGTATTCCACCCAAGAGCACTGGAAACAAGATAGCTGCTGCAGCATGGCAAGCTGATAGTTCTTGCTATCAGCAAGGTAACAGGGGTATTAGCTATCCGCAGCCTCACCTGCCAGACAAATGGGCACTGGAGGACTCTCAGTAGTCCCGCCTGTGTCGGTCAAGCGTGGCAACTCTCCCCAGGGACAGCTGTGATAGGGCCCAGAAGATCTGTGAGGCATTAGTGTCAAGACCAAAACCCGATCAGATCAGAATGCAAGCTGCATGCACACATCCTGAGGCAGGAAGAAGCTGGACTATACCCCAGTTATGCTCTTTACATTCTCTCAATCCATTTTCACTACCAGATGCTGGACTTTAATACTGGAGAGAAGCTCAGACAACTAGAGGTCCAGTTGTTTCAAAATGCCATGTTAAAATGTTATTCCTAAAAATTCATTTCCAAATGAAAAAGCAGCATATTTTTAATGGGAAAAAAAAAAAAAATCTCATTTCTGCGTAATTCATACTACCCTCTCCCTAAGTAATTTCTATACCCAGCTGCCATGCTGGGTTGAGGGCATACCTGTCTCAATTTAACAGATTGGATTTAAAAGCTAACACAGGTTGGAACGTATCTGTGGTATCTGTCATCATTCCTTTTAAGCCTTGCCATAGTTCCCACATTTCTTGAAGCCTTAAATAAGAGAGTGCTTTCATCATACTTGTTGGAAAGCCAAGGCAAAAAGTCAAAAACAACAAACATGATGAGTTCGTCCTTTCTGTCAGCCTCATCTAGAGCCATATGAACTCACTGAAGCTGTGATTCCCTGGCTTGCTTCCCTAACACCCTGCAGTTACGCTAAGGAATAACTGTGACTGTGGGTCCATGACCCAGGACACACACTTTCAAATTTTTATTCTGCATAAATAATCTGTTCCTACTCAGTCACTCAAAGTAATTGCTAATTTTTCACTCTCTTATGTGAGAAATGAGCAAATTTCATAACGGAGCTTTCTAAAACTTAAAATGTCTTCAATTTTATTCATATCTGCTAACAACAACTTGTGCTTGTATACATACCAGACAGAATATCTGTCTCAGTTTTCTTCTTTTCTGCATTTTTGCTTTTACAGGAGTTAGAGAAGAAATGAAGGTAACTTCTAAATAAGCAAGTAATGAAGGAAATAATCCAGCTCTCTTTTAATTCTTTCAACGTTTTTTCATATTTCCAACCACCAATCATCACTACTAGAAGACAGTCTGGTATATCATCAAATCCATCTCTTTGTCAGGACAAGGTAATCTCTCTTTTATGAAACTCTCAAACTTACGAAAAAAAAAAGAAAATAAGAGAAAAATGCATCTCCTTTCTGCAGCTTTATCCATCTTTTCTGATTCTGCAGAAAACACTTTCATCTTTCAAATGAATGCTACTCAGGATTATTCCCAGAATAAAAGAAAACCAAAGGAAAATGAGCTCACAATCCAGATGCCCTGCTCAAAGCAGGACTTCCTGATGCTAATCTCAAAGGTGCTCCACCACGCCACTAGAAAAGCTGCAGTCCAGAGCCTTGACTTAGGTTGAATAACGTTCCTCCAAGTATTCTTGTTCTGCTTTTCTGCAGACCCAACTCCCTGCCAAATTGGTCAAGGATTCAGTACATTTCTAAGAGACTTTGCCACTCAGTGCTCAGCCAGCTAAGCAAAGTCCAGATAGCTGTCAGTACCATAGGGAAATCCCCCTTGGCTGTAGCTGTACGCATCCTACTCATGAACGAGATCACCTTGGAATTGTAACAGAGGACATCTCAGACTTTCTTAATGCTCTTGCAGTAGTTTTCCCAACAGCAAGAAAAAGGCAACCACTATCTACATCTGGGAAAAATTCAGTGGTCTAGAAGAGTCACCAGTGAAAACAGGACATTAGCTCATTTGCCTGCAACTCAGAAATTGACTACTTTTTTTTTTCCCCTCATGACTTACGCAATTGCTTAGAAATAGTTCTACCTATAAACATACACTAAACATATTATGCATACATCGATATGCTTATATTAATATACTTGATTCTCTAGATATATATTGATTAAATAGATTATTGCTGGGGTTGTTCAGCCTGGAGAAGAGAAGGCTCCAGGGAGACTTCATTGCAAACTTCCATACCTTAAGGGGGCTTATAAAAAGGAGGGAGAGGAACTTTTTATACAGGCATGTCGTAACAGGCCAAGGGCAACGTTCTTAAACAGAAAGAGGATAAGTTTAGAATAGATATAAGGAAGAAACTCTTTCCTCAGGTGTGGTGAAGCCTTGGAAAAGGTTGCCCAGAGAAGCTGTGGCTGCTCCATCCCTGGAAGTGCTCAAGGCCAGGTTGCATTGGGCTCTGAGCAGCCTGATCTAGTGGAATGTGTCCTTGCCTATGGCAGTGGGGTGAGAACTAGACGATTTTTAAGGTCCCTTCCAATCCAAACCATTTGACAATTCTATGATTCTATGATTATAAAACAACAATTTTTGCCCCGATAGAGGTTCTGCATCTCTGTCAAGCAGTACCCTATCTAAATGACCACATGGACACCTTTCTGTGACAGTGTCACAGGCCGAAAATTCCCTCTAAGTCCTTTCTTTTCTTAGAACCATAATCCCAAATTTCTTTTTTTGTAAAACTATTCTCAGTAAGTCTTTGCAAGCTGCATTGTGACACCAGAGAAATTCACCCTTATTCATGCTTCCATCATGAATCATAAGGATTGGGTCAGAAGTTTGGCCCAATGCAGATATAATTTTGTTTATGTCCGTTCCAATACATGTTCTTAGAGCACAGAGGAAGGAACTGCACAGGGGAACACCTCTTATATTAAGCAAGACTTTCTCATTTTATCTACGGATATTTTCTTTGGCATGTGATGTCAGTCCCCAGACTTACATCATTAGAGAGCCCTTGTCCAACCATTCCCACATTTCTTTCCAAGATATCTGAACACCAGGACATTTTCTTACAAACCTAAGTTATTCTAAAGAAACAGTTTTGACCTGGCCTTGAGGGTGAGGCATCAAAACTGCCTTCTCCCTCCACACATCAATCTCTAATAATTAATGTCTGAAAACTTGCTTTCAGATGAATCCCATGTGAGTGGTAGAAGCCTAAATATTAAAACTAGAGTATATTTGCCCCATATCACTGGTCAACACAATGAAGCTTTGGAATCAATGCAGAAGATAGCTGCAATGTATCTCTCAGAAACTCACTGAATTATGACTCTTCTCACAAACCACAAATGCAAGCTTGGAAAGCGTCCTCAGAGGGACAAGGAAGCCTCTAATAATATAATGTGAGTGTTTAATAGATGATGAGAAAAATAGATGGATTCCTCCCCTCACCTTCACGCTCTATTTCAACTTTGCAGGTCATTGCTCTGTGGGAGGTGTGTTTAAACAGGAACAAGGCTTGAGGAAGAGCTCACAAAATTAGAAAGTTTAATGTGGCAGAGTAGTTACCTGGTTCTATCCAGGTGCCTAGGAAACTAGTCACAAATCAGCTGAAAAGAGGTGTTCTTCACTGGGCATTACAATTTGACCAGTGTGTGTTAAAAGTCAGATACCTACCTTGTCTCGAATCCCTTGTCTCATAACTTCTCTTTCAGCCTCCATCTTAGCATATTTGGCTTTCCTCTCTTCCTCTTGTTGCCGGAGGGCTTCCTGTCGTTCCTCTTCTTTCTTAGCAGCATCTGGGTCTTTCTCCTCATCCCCACCCAGCATCTTTCCCATGTCTTTGGTAGCTCCTAGAGAAAGCACAAGAGAAAATCAGCCCTGTAAGAATGTGCTGAAAACCCCCACGATGACAGCTCTCTCCTTCCCCATGCTCAGGGCCATCTGTCATTTCCTCTGCATCTGGAAAGGTTTCTCCTTTCACTGAGGAGGCAGCACACTCTCGCCCCAGGCAGGAGGTGGGCAAAGCTTAAATGGATCAGATAAGTTACCTGGCACTGCCAGGAGAAGCACAGCAGCAAAAGGAAGAGACTATATTTGCAGATTTGCATGATGGCAGCACAGTTTGTTTGCCATCCTGAAAAGGACAAGCTGCCATCCACACCATGTTTCTACTTTATCAGCTCAGCCAAGTGACTGAAGATTGATTTTGAAGGGTCTTTAATGTAATAGGCAGGTAATATATCCAGAACAAAATGACACCAGAGCTGGGAAAGAAATTTGAAATCTTGACTGCAGAGATGAGTAATCACAGTCTTAATTGTCGTCAGAAATTATACATCCCATGACAGGTAGGACCACACGGCATTAGCAAACAGTTGGAGTTGATGAATTCTAGGCTCCTACCGGAGATCAGAAAGAAGCAGCATCTCTGCATGTCTCTTATCCATTCTTGGACACCACTGCCTGTAATGCTTAGTACCTGGGTGGCTTTGTCTTGTTCTCTTTCTACTGCTGAATACCCATTGTTCTCAAATTTTCAGTCCCTGTGTGTTCCTGAGCCAGTTTTTTGTTGTTGTGCAAAGCCCTTGCACAACCACACAAACGAGGAGGAGGTTTCCTGCATGCCCCTTTATCCCCAAAGTGCTGCATAAACCCATTTACCCAGTATTTCAGAGACATTTTTATTAGCAAATGGCTGTCAATCATCCAGCCAGGGAGAAAACCAGTTGCTGAGGAAAGAGGAAGAGCATGTATTGTGATACAGCACCATCAGGGCACTGGAGGGCTGCAGCAGGATCAAGCCTGGTTACATGGATGAAGAGAAGATACATACCCTTTGGAAGCAGTGTTGGACCTTGCCTGTAGCAGGAAAACACTGCGTCTTTTACCAAGACAGGTTCCCTTACCCTGGAAAAACACTGTAGGTCCTTAGATGCTGAGTCAGGATACCTCCACATTGGCTCATTGCTGGCTGAGATTTAACTGAATTAATCTGAGACAGCCCTGTTCTTACACACAGTCACGAGTACACATATTCAACATCTCTTGTTTTGCATAAAGCAAAGATTTCTGGCTTTTACAAAGCCTTGGGCTGGAAGAAGACACTATCAAAGACCTGCCAAATAATTGTTTGCTGGCCTTATTAAAGGCTAAGTGAAGGAAAGATGTTCTCACAACCCCTTATAAATTACCCTTGTAGATTATTCTTCAGTGTGCCAACACTGCTGGAGGACTGTGTTTGCTCTTGCTTTGCACATCAGCTCTCGGGATAGCGATTGTGAAACCTTGGTCCTTAAGGGAAGAAACATCTGCAAACTGTCAGAATGATTCCTCCTGAATTGCCCTAGTGATGGCACTTATCAGATTAACTATTGCTTCTAATAACCATCCAGGAATTTGTAAAGAGGTAAGCAGATCCCTTTTCTCTCCACATTTCTTTGCCAGGTTACATATTTTCCCAGAACTCTACACTAAAAGCAACCCTAAATCAAAAACAACTCTCTAATCCCCCAAAATGCAACAGAGAAATGTCCCCTTTACATCTCCCACAAAGAAGCACGGGGAAACTAGTAATTTCAAGCCTTACAAGATCTGGCTGTAATACACAGGGAGGTTTTTTTGCCAGGTGGGAAATAACAACAGTAAACATGACTGTCTCTATTCAGCTGCCTAACCACAAAGCTCTTCACACTTCCATTGTTAGGAAATCTGTGACTTAAAGACACCTAGGGACCCCAGACAAACTCCACCTGGAATATTCATGGTCCCTGTCTACTGTCAGCCTTCCTCTACTACCATTTTGCATCCTTCACTGCAGGATCAGAGTAGTACAGAAACTCTTGCATACTGATGGAAAATTTACCCAGACCATCTGGTGATTTCTTTTCTGTAGTGCAAGGAAGGATAACTGAAATTGCAAGTAAGCTAAAATTTCATAGCAAGTGAAAAGGAAATACAGCCTTGTTGTGTCACACATCCCTACTGCAGGAGCCTCTCTAAGCAACCTTATTGTGCATACATCATTGATCACAAATCTCACTAACACCTTTAATTTCTGGGTCCCCGTCAACAGATTTCTCCACTGATCATCAAACTAATTTGGGTTCAGTAATCTATCAAGTTTATCTCTTTTTAGCTTTTCTCCATTTAGAGCTACCCAGACAGTATAATACTCTAGTTACTTAGGAAACAGAATTCAGCAACAGAAAGAGATTTTTTTTTTCCCTCTAAGCAGTGCTTCTAGGCTATCATTAAGCTATAATGTCAGCTCAGCTCATCATGTGAGATGTGAAATTGCATAACTTTCTTTTCTTTCTTAGACAAGACCAAGATTTTAAATACTTAACGCATTCTTTTCTGCAGCCATTCAGCATACGGGACAATTAGAGGAACAAGAATGTAGTTTCAGGATCCTCACAGACTCTCTTAATTCATATCTGATTTCAAAGTCACCTTCTAAGTGTTCAAAATGCTACACCGTGTTATCGCTGTTAACTAACTGGAAGGAAATCTGTTATGAGAACCAAAATTTTACACTACATTTTAACTAAGGACTCTACTTTTAGAAAAGCTTTTTTTCCTTCTCCTTTGTTCTTCATCCTAAACTGTAGACTTTCTTGTTGACATTGCCTGGATAACAGCTTCTGGTTTTAGCAGTTCAGCAGCAAGGATTCCAGAGAATTCATCTACATGCAACTGAGGTGCCTCAGTTATGGGCATAAGCAGAAGGAAAGAGCAGTTGTTCTGTCCTCAAGCCCACTTTTGAAGCTTCCAAGGAAATTGACGAAGGACACACATACTGAATTTGTTCACATGATAAACCTGGGGTTTTTTTTCTTTATTTCGTCTTTTTGTCATTCACACCCCAATCATGACATATACCTTGACACAAAGAGAAGGCAGAGACTGCCACACTATTCACTAATCAGTAAGGAGTTTCAATCAACATTATTTCTAACATCTTTAGATGAGGCTACAGAAAGAAAACAGAAATGGCTAAAGCTCCAGGACAACATGTGCCAGCTGTCAACCTTCTGGCTACAAACAGCCCTGCCCTCAAAGGATAAAAACCTTCCATATTGAAAACCATCCCAGAAGTGGTGTGTTTTGAAAACAAGTGGCATGACAGTTAATTCAAAGTAATAGTAATTCCCTTAATCCACTTGAGCTAAATAGCTAAACAATCAGGTTATGCCAGATACTATGGGTGCACTTAGATACGATGTGCTGGTTTTGGCTGAGGTAGAGTTAATTTCTTCACAGAGAACTACTTATGGGTTGCATTTTGGATTTGCACTGAATACAGTGATGATAGATACGTTTTTGTTACTGCTGAGCAGGGATTACACAGAGACAAGGCCTTTTCTGCTTTTTGTACTGCCGTGCTGATGAGGAAGCTGGGGATGAGTGAAAAATTGGGAGGGGACATGGCCAGGACAGGTGACCCAAACTGACCAAAGGGATATTCCAGAAGAGTAATTAAAGCTGAGTGCCAGATGGAGGAAGGAGAGAACATCTGAGTGATGTCATTTGTCTTCCCAAGTCACCGTGAGGCATGATGGGCCCCTGGAAATGCAAAACACCTGCCTGCTCATGGGAACCAGTGAATTATTCCT
Organism: Cnemophilus loriae; assembly: GCA_013397755.1. Classification (NCBI taxonomy): domain Eukaryota; kingdom Metazoa; phylum Chordata; class Aves; order Passeriformes; family Corvidae; genus Cnemophilus; species Cnemophilus loriae. The sequence continues at coordinate 385,110 of VZTF01001327.1, forward strand.
TGGTTTGCATTGCTTGCATGTGCAGCTTTTGCTTTCCCTATTAAACCTATTACTTAAACCTATTATACCTATTAAACCTATTATACCTATTATTTCCCTATTAAACCACCCTATTAATCTCAAACCCACAAGTTTTCTAGCTGGTGAGAGAGTGAGTGAGCAGNGAGTAATTAAAGCTGAGTGCCAGATGGAGGAAGGAGAGAACATCTGAGTGATGTCATTTGTCTTCCCAAGTCACCGTGAGGCATGATGGGCCCCTGGAAATGCAAAACACCTGCCTGCTCATGGGAACCAGTGAATTATTCCTTGGTTTGCATTGCTTGCATGTGCAGCTTTTGCTTTCCCTATTAAACCTATTACTTAAACCTATTATACCTATTAAACCTATTATACCTATTATTTCCCTATTAAACCACCCTATTAATCTCAAACCCACAAGTTTTCTAGCTGGTGAGAGAGTGAGTGAGCAGTTGCATGGTGCTTGGTTGCTGTCTAGGGTTAAAACACGACATTTGCATTCGTGTGAGTTAAATTGTCATTATGCATCTGGAAAAGAGTAATGTGGTTGTTCAGGTACATGTGGGAGACATAATGAATAACATCTGAAAGTGACTGTCGTTAATTTTGCACGGAAAATGGTGAAGAGTGCATGCCCAAACATCCTGCATCTGAACTGAAGAAAAGTAGATTCTTAACAGCCAAACCTCTGTTACAGAAGCGCCACCAACTATGAGCTAACCCCTCAACAGCTGACTGACATCAATCCAGCTTTCATGCAAAAAACATAAACTTGCAAATCAACTTGCAGGAGCAGCGTTGAATTTGCTGCATGACAAAAAAAAATGTCCTAAATATGGCAGGCAAAGTTGTGTGCTGGAAAAGCTACAGGATTAGGACTACTAAGGATGACTTATGGAGAAATAGGAACATCTTAGGCCTTCTTAATTAATTGAAGAATGATGGAAATTTGCACACACCATTGTTACAGGTAAGGTAATTATGTGAAATCAAAAGCTTTTCCTTTGCACAAATCTAATTTCATATTGTAGACTTGTCTTTCAAAATGCCTGCATGTGTGTATGCTTAGATCAGAGAATGGCGCAGAAGTTCTCTCTTTCAATCACAGGTTTCAGAGGAAACAGCAAGAGTTTTACCTGAAACTGGCATGCGCTGAGGGAATTTTAGAGGGGTTTTTTTTGGAAGTACTATTTGTGGCTGAGCCATATTTAGATTGAACAGACAGGACAACAGATTCCTCAGAGTCTCTAAATCACAGTATGTCTCTTTATCACATCTTCCAAACCTAAGGAGCTAATCACAGAGTACTGTTCTGGAGCAGGAATGGGTCACTCATTTTTGCAGAATCACTTCAGAACCGGAACTAAGCGCGTTTTATTGATGTCAACAAAGATCATCAAGGCCATGATAGAAAGCTTGTTGCTGAAAAGACAACCGAAACATCTGACTTCCTCCTGCTGCAGTTTCAATAAAAGTGAAACAGCCCTTCAGGAAGGTCTTGTGTAACATTCGAAAGTGGTTCTTCCATGAACAAAAAGATGTGTTTATGTATTAGTACTGAATAGCTCCAAAGGAACCATCACAATTTATTAATTAACTAAAACTAATACACCTACTGAAATGGATTAGTGATTCCTTTTGTAAAAAAAGAACTGATGCCAAGTTAACTTGAGGAGCTCATTTGAGAAATTGTAATATCTTGGAGAATGTTATTTTCTGGTCTTTTTGGTAATGTGGGGATCTCTGATAAGGATCATTAACATTGTTTTAAATGAAGAAATTCTCAATGAAATTCAAAGCTCAGAGTAGACATGAATATCTCTCTCTGTTTACTTTTCCTGATCCACTCAGCACAAATCTTACACAACTGAGACAGGACACATTGTATGCATTTGTGCTTCCTGGGACAATCTATGAGTTGATGCTTATTTCCAGGTCAGTGAGAAGCCTATCTGCTTTGGCATTAAGTTTTCTTTGATATCATGAGAAAGATACTGGAAGGATTCCGTGAGGTTCATTTAAACATATCAAGTGATGAGCCATGGGTCATGGGTCCTGTGCAAGTTATGTAGCAGCAGAACACAAACGGGTGAGAGGAAGGAGTAGAAAAGGAGCACTCAAAGCTTCAATTCACTTTGTTTATAAATTAATACTAGTGAAAAAAGGTCTGCTACTGGGGAGGTTGGCTTCAGCCATTTCCCCTCCCCAGACTCAGCTTTCTCTGTCTGTGGTATTTTACTTCAGTCTTTCTCTCTCCCTCTGTATCCAACCCAGACAAACTGTTTGCCAAACAAAACTGTTTTTCTTGCAGGGAAACAAACTGGTAAGCTAAGCAAATTCTCTCTAAAGGTACACAAGATATTTAAGGATATTTGGAGGTATTTAGAACTCCAACTGTTTTGAAACATCACCACTATGATATTTCATTTCCCTTGCATACACCAAGGTAGACTTTAAAGGCTGATGTTGAAGGGCCTTTTGCCAGCTTGGTACAAAGCCAGATGGAGACACTTTGAATTTTCTAGAAATTATTTTTACCACATTATTTGAGGTAGTAATAGGTTGTAACACATGCAAGACCCATGTTTCACTCTGCAGACGGGTATTGAAGCCAAAAAGCGAATAAGGTAGATAGCCACTTTAACAGAAAAATGTTTTTCTTATCTTACAAGCTGTTGGATAGTCTTCTTTGGTGGATAATGGAAAGCACATTTTTAGAGCAAGACCCTGCCAGCCTCATTAAAATAATTTTCTAGCTAAAATCTTAGTCTCCGTGTTTTTTATCTCTGCAGTCTCCAGCTCTGTACAGTGACAGTTCCTCTCTAGCTACATAGGACAGTACAGTACTTGCACACAAACCAACATCAATCTCCTGGTACCTGCATATTTGTGCAACAAATGCATAAATCCCTTTCCTATTGTCTCCTTCTAGATTACAACTAGAAATTCATGTTTGTAAGTCAGTTCTTCACTTAGTATATTATTTATTTCTTTGCACTGGTATCATGTCCTTTTAATACAATTTTAACTAAAACAATAAAGTTAACTATGAAATTTATGTGGAGACATCATTTTCAGGTGACATTCATTTGATCTGATCTTAGACCTGCAGTCACAATATCCTGGACCTTTGGGGCTGTCTTATTTTTCATGGAATCATGGGATCATTTAGATTGGAAAAGACTTTTAAGATCATCGATTCCAACTACTAACCTAACACTGCCAAGTCCACCACCAACCATGTCCCTAAGTGCCATGTCTACACATATTTTAAAGGCCTCCAGAGATGCTGACTCTACCACTTCATTGTTACAGTCTGTTGAGAACCCTTCTGGAGGCAAAATTTTTCCTCATATCCAAGTTAAACCTTCACTGGAACAACTTGAGGCCATTTCCTCTTGTCCTGTCCCTCGTCACCTGGGGGAAGAGACCAACACCCACCTGGCTACAATTTAAGGCAATTGTAGAGAGTGGTAAGGTCACCTTCAAGCCTTCTTTTCTCCAGGCTAAACAATCCCAGCTCCCTCAGCTGCTTCTCACAGGACTTGTGCTTCAGACCCTTCACCAGCTCTGTTGCCCTTCTCTGGACTTGCTCCAGCACCTCGATGTCCTTCCCGTCATGAGGGGCCCAGAACTGGACACAGAACTCAAGGTGTGGCCTCACCAATGATGAGTACAAGGGGACAATCCCTACCATGGTCCTGCTGGCCACACTATTGCTGACACAGACCAGGATGCCATCGGCCTTCTTGGCCACCTGGGCACACTCCTGGCTCATGTTCAGCTGCTGTCAATCAGCAGCCCCAGGTCCTTCTCTGCTGGGCAGCTTTCCACACTCTGCCCCAGCCTGTAGCACTGCATGGTGTTGCTGTGACCCAACTGAAGGACCTAGAACTTTGCTTGTCATTTGTAATTGAGGTTTTTTAATTGCCAATCACAATTTCCATTCCATGACAAACTAGAAACCACCACTGGGCTGATATATATCTGTTCTTGAAAGTGATCCTATAGATGCTTTTCCAGGTTGAAGCAGGTACTGCATTTTGTAATCAGTTTCTGAAAGATGTCAAACACTCTTGATGGCCTGTCAGTTGTATCTCATTTGTATTCATCAGAGTTAGCGTTCTTCTTATCTTGTACTGTGTCACTTTCAATTGAATATAGCTAATATCTCTGAGGAGTGAAATGTTCCCTTCAGTTCATTCATTAGCTTGCAAACTTCCTCTGCTGCTGCAAAAAATGCACACTTCCTAGTTGAAATCATTAATATTCTCTGATGGACTCATTCAGTCTCTTTCTGCTTTGTGAACTTTCCTGAAGCCTACAAGGCAGCACGAACAATTGTTTCCTGATATACAAGTGTATGCCAAGTAACTATAAATATCCTAAGATGACAACATTTCATGTTGAGAACTACAAGATGGTGGTACATGAGATGACTGACACAAACATACAACACAAATGTGCAAAGACAGAAGCTGTGGGAAGGTTATCAGCTACCTCTGGCCTGGATAGGGTAAGGCTTTGCAGAAAAAGGAAACCTAGTTTCAGTTCCATGCCTAAACACATCTCACATTCTGCATGAGTTTGGTTTCATGTTCATCTTACTGCATCATTCTGCAACACTGAAACCATGGTGAAGCACTTCTGCTACTGCCTTTGAAGACACAAAAGCTGTTAGGATAAGCTATTGCTTCAGTCACTCTTAAAAGTAATAATTGCATTGATTTGAAACATTGTCTGGAAATGTAGTGAGTTCACATAAGCAAGTCCTGCTGAAGAGGAATACAGAAAACTGGATCAAAGAATAGAATTTTAAAACATAATTTATATTCCAGTTTTGTTGTACTAGGTTTTACTTCAGTGTGGATGTGCGTTTAAGTAGCACACCTGTGACTCCAAACTTGTCATACAAAGAAACACCCGCTGAAGCACATGCAAAGGTCAGTGTTAGCTGCGTCAATGTGTCTGGGTCAGCCTGACCCAAAAATGTGCCTTGGGCTGGGGGCACACCATCAGACAAATGCAGCTCATCACCTTGCTGTCTCAGATCCCTCCACAGACAGAAGCTAGACTTTCACTCACACATACTTCACACTGATGTTTTAATAAACAGGTACCATGAAGGAGCACTCTCCCTTCCCCATTTCACACTGATGCCTGTGTCCACTGAAGAAGAGCACTAGGTTGTGAGTCTTCAAGATCCTGCAGCTGTGCAAGGCGGGGCCTGGAGGAGGTATCTTTGTTCCTGAGACCAACACACACAGCAGGCAGGTTCCTGAGACTCCTTTTACCTACCTCCTGCCAGTTAAATCCTGCTACAAGGCAGCAAGAGGAAAAAGCAAAAAGCTGGAAACAAAAGCAGTCATCAGTCTTCAGCACCCAGCACTAAGAGAATATTCAACCATTGTGCCCCCACTGGCCACAGGCAGCTTGCACAGGAAGAGAAATGAAAACCATGCAGACATAATGGGGAGTGACTCTGGGGTATCAGACTGACCTGTCAGCTGAAGAGCACAAATCTGACTCTCCTTTTGGAGGGATCATTACTACTCCAGGACACCTGGAAGGCCACAATCTTTTACTTATGCTGTCAAGTGTGTACAACCCTAGTTAAAAAGCACTCTGCCTTGCTTTCAGGCACATTGTATAAATACATTTCCAGATACACTACACGAAAGTAGCACACTACGCATGGTTCTTTTGAACTACTACACAAATCTTTTCCCTAAAAGACAAGACGATGTGTTTTATTACTTGGTAAGGGGTTAAGAGACATCTTAAGACTAAGAAGATTTACAGCAATTAAGATAATGTAAGTTTCTGTTACTGCCTCTGTTCCAGAGCTGCTGCATGCACCTTTGGGAGGTACTCCCATTTCTCCTTCTCAGGAATTTCATCGATCTTCATTGTTCGCATTGTAAAGCCTCTGGATGCAGGCAATTTTGAGCCAGATTTACACCTGGAAGGGTGCAGTCTCGTTTTCGGGGGAACATTCCATGCAACCCCACAACCATAAAGCAGGAACAACTTCCTGTATAACATAAATGCAGTGGCTTCTGTTCTTGTTTTGATCAATAACCCCTGGCAAATGCTTGTCTTGTCCTCCTGACTGCTATGACCCAGCTAGGATATTGCTGTAAATAATCTCTGAACAGATTCTCTTTCTAGTCTATGAAGGTCTACTCCAGCTAGCCACAGATAGTGGGATGAGATTCTTCGGGCCAACTGGAAGCACCTACTTTAGTAGGAGAATTCTCCTCTGGGCTTGCTTGCCTGATATCTACTGATGGAGACATGAACGCAGGCATCTTGTTCACATGAGCCCACCTGCACTGCAGCATTCTGGCATTAGTCACATGCAGCCTGTAGTTCCAGCAGAAAAAAACAAAACTTGAAAGCAGATCTGCTTGCCACAATATTTATTTGCCTGTGATTTATAATTGTTCCAGTCCTGCTTTCCTGCTTCAGAGAAATTATTCACTTCAGCACAGAAAGAACAGCTGAATTTAAAAAAAAAAAATTTGCTAACAGTGTAAATCTCTGCTGCTCTAATAGATTTCCTAAATTCATCCTGGTGACAGATTCCAGACCTTCTCTGTTGCCTTGGAAAATGATGGTCTTCTCCACAGTTTCCGACTGACAAGGATGATCAGTCTATTCAAAAAGCCCAGAAACATCAGTCTGTAAGATAGTACTGCTGACTGGAATCTTCCTGTTGGTTTAAAGAAAGGCTAACAGAGACTGGAGCAACACCATACAACAGTAAATTTGGTGACATGTTTAGTACATACACATAGAATGTTTCTCAATTGGCAGTCAGCACAAACCTATCTAAAGACAGCTGTGAGACCAAGTCAGAAGAATATGGCTTTTCTCTCTGTTGAGAAGCAAGTCACCTATCTCTGCTGCCATGGAGGGGCATTAAGTGCTGCTCCTATATGGACTTCCAAGTTCCAAATTGCTCACATTATATCTGGGGCAGGGGCGGAGGAGAATGTAGACTAGATGACCTTTTAAAAGTCCCTTCCAACAAATGATTCTGGGATTTCTTACCAGATATCTTAAAATACTATGTTAGCACCAAAGCCAGATGAATTTGATAAGTAGTACTAAGAGCAAGAAAACATTTTTTTAAATTAAAAATAAAAAATACTAAATAAACCAGAAGACCAGACGCATTAGCAAGATATTATGGCTGCCTTAGTTGCTTCATCAGGGACTTGGGTGGGAGATTGCAAACTGTTCCCCTGGCCCCCCACAGATTTTCTAAAAAAGGCATGTCTCCTTGAAACAGACTAAAGTATTGGCAGGAAGAAATGACACTGCGTAAGGGCACTGGGACTAGCCGTAAGCTAAACCATCACTGAAACACAACATCCTCACAGAGGAAAGTTCTAAAGAGACTGCAGTCAAATCTTCAAGAATCTTTATGAATTTTTCTCATGCAGTTGAGTTCTTATGATGAGACATCATTGGCAACTTCTACATAGCAGCAAGAGAAGTTTAAACAGCTTTAATAGAGCTTAGCTGGTAAAAATACTTACATAACAGAAAAGGTAGGAACTTCTTAGAAATAATTAGAAATAATTCACCTTCACTTCTTTTCTTAATATACTTGAAGAAACATGAAAGCTTGGTAACAGCAGCATAGCAATACACTGGTGCTGTGGTGCTTCTCGGTAGCTACAGTGATTTCAGTGGGATGAAAATATACAAGATAAAAACATTCTTTGGAAAGGGCTTTTACTCAAGTTAGGAGCTTGTAAGTCTTATCTTATTGAATAGAATCAAGTTTTCTTTGAAGAAATGCTAACGTAATTTCTGTCAGTGATCTGTTATGTTTTCTCAAGCCTGAGGGCCAGTAGGCAGGCTGTGAGTGGAGGAGACAGGGTTTTCATAAGAAGCTGTGGAACTCCCATAGTGAAGAAATACCAGTGATTGAAGACACATCGTGCCCAGGAAGAACTCTTTAAATTCGGGTTGCTCTCAGCAGTTTCTTCATACACCCACAGACAGAAATATAACATACACACACACACAAGCATTGTAACTGCTAGCCAGGGTAGCTCTCTCTCCTCTCTCTGCAGCTTGGGTTATTTCAGTTCTATGTGGGAGTTCTATCTAAGATGCAGCACTGATGGAACAGACAAATCTATCTGGAAGAAAAAATTAGACTAAATGTCTAAGTGTGCCTCCAGTACTTTCAGAACAGAAGCTATCAAAAAGCCATTACCTTCCCTTAATTAAAAAAAACAAATCACTTCAGAGATGTGACTTCTTCTCAAATCACTTGTGTTGTAACCACCACAGGCACAGATTTGACATCACATGACATCATTGAGGATTCTTTGTCAATGCCATTTAGTGGACTATTTTCAGAAAGCTGGAAAAATGAAAAAAGTACCCCAAAACAGGAGAAGTACTACTAGAGTACCTGATCCCTTGTAAGTTCAAAGCTTTCAAGAGATCTGAGATCAGAATACTGACATCAGAAGAAAATAACTGAAGTCACTTTCAGTCTAAGACTTACTGGCTTATTTGAAACAAAATAATAAGAAAAATCAATGGCATGGCAGTCATTAATGTATTACATTGTTTCATATTATAAGAGACTGGAAATGCAAAGTTCAAAATATAGGATTTTTAAAAATAGAGGATAAAATTTTTAAAAATAGAGGATAAAAATAAAACAAGAGAAATAACTCACAGGAAAGGTCTGCCGAAATGTTTTTCGTGTTTCAAGTTTGATAATTAGGCAAGATGTGTGAGGTTCTTTTCAAAGCTGTCATTGTTTGGTTATTCCATGCTGGGTGTCTCTCACCTACAAACCTTAAAATCTTTGTCCTGGCAAGATGCAGATTCGGTATGAAACCTTTGATCTGCATAAATTTCCATAAATCAGTTGCCTTCACAAGGATGTGGCTAAACAGTGTCAGAATGTGAACCCCTACACCTCCGGACTCAGGAAACACAGCTCCCATATTTGCTCTGTGCCTATTGTCTCTTTTCATGTACACCACACTCTGGTTTAGCCTTTAGTGTTGATTAACACTACTCTGAACTCCACATCATTATCTTCTCCTCTATGAAGGTGACTTCACACTTTTTTCACTGGCTGCAAATGCTTTTCAAGGATCTCATTACGCAGTTTTCAACACAGGCCTTTGAACACCTCAACAAAAGAACTGCCTCATAGCCTGTGAGAAGTAAGTCTAATCTGACACCCAGAAAACCACCTCTCAGGACTAAGAAAGTCCATTTCCTTAAAATACCTGGAAAGAGCAAGAAACATCTATTCCCAAACCGACACATGCATTATATCTGTTGCACATGCTCCTGCCTTGCACGTAAGCCTTCTCTTTCACTCCAACATCTGTGATTCTGGGTCCTGAAGACAAAAACAAAGGCTGCTCTTTCTTTTTACATGGACAGAAACAGATTTGTGAGACAGTTCCCCAGGTAGGCTTTATAATTTGTTGACAAGTCTGAGGCCACTCCAGCTATCTAACATTACTGAAGTCTGTACTTCAGCTTCGCTCTTGGTGCCTCTTTCATATCCTGGTGTCTTGTTCAGTCTCCGTCATACTGGGAACTACACAACCCGTTGTGAATATGTAGATCTCAGTACAAATGTTGCTAAAGGAAGGTAGGTAAATTTTCTTGCAGAATTTTATAGTAATTTGCTTCAAGAGACAAAAGTCCCACAGTGCTGTTGAACACTCAGGGAGCAAAGACCTCTTGCAAGTCACCTTGTAGCCTTGATTGAACAAGATGTGCTTGTTCTATTTTCAGTCTTCCATCAGTAGCTCTTTCTTTCACCCTTTTTAATATATAGGCCATGCCTGCTATTGATCCATGCACTTTTCAGCATAGTATGGAGTTACCTCAGTCTATAGAATTACTCAGAAAAGCTCAAGGGATCAGGAGATAATTGAGCAAGAGAAATAATAGATGTAATTTCTGTACTTTTTACTTTCTACTTCAGAAGAGTCAAAAGAAAATTGAAGGGCATGAAACACTTTCAAACCAGAAGAAAATGGTTTTTGAAAACTTTTGTATGAAAGACTTTAAACTGTTGACTAATTTGAGATTTCGCATCCTCATTTAGGGATGAAAGATGACAAAAACAACATTTCAAGAGCTCGCAACTCTATATTAACCTCAACTCAGAGAAATATAACATAAATGAAAAGGTAACAATACAGTCCTAAAGCAAAAAAATATTTTTATGAATGCCTATCTAGTGAAAAGGACAAGTGAAGAATTGTGTAAGACTGTTGCTCTGAGTCCTTGAATCCATCTAGATTTACATGGAGAAAGCTTATTCCATAAGCAACACAGCTGCATTCACCCTGCATTCATTACTTGTGTGAATACCACCTTCTCCTGCCCTCCAAAGGAAGTATTGCAAATGATGGTCAGAGCTGCTCAGACATCAATAGCTCAAGCAAACACTTCTTTTTCCTTTGGTAAATGTTGTCTATCGTTGTAAGTCTACTAAACCCATTCTCCAGGCACACCCTGTCCCTCTTGTTTCCTGAATGGAAGGGTACAGCAGGAGTGTAAAAAGCAGTCCTCTACAAGTCTCTCTTTACAAGCCACAGCCACATCTGTTGCTTTATCTGAGCACCAGAAAAATCAGGGTTTGAAGGAGCCTCGGAGGGGACAGCCACGACCAAAAACTTGATACTACACTGTGATATAAGTAGGGCAGGAAGTATAACACATAGTTCTAAATACCCAAACATCAAATACAGCACAATCAAGAGAGATTGTATCCAGCTCTTCTTTAAGTGTTTTAAGGTAGGGGCAGCAGAATCCCTCAGAGCCATGAAGAAAGGACAACCTTATCCATTTGGGGTATCGAATGACTGCTTTGTAATCTGAGATTCCCATATCATGCTAAAAAGCTGTGGTTTTTTCCTTGTGGTAATTAGATATTCTGTTCAGGCACAGTCTTTTCCTTGGTGCTTTACATTCATAGATTCGCATCTGAATTACTACTAAACCAATTGTTTTACAAATGTGCAGTATTCAGTGGTTTGTCAAGTAGGTTAATCATGTCATGGAAGCATCACAGTGGGGTCTCTTACGTAGAGGAAGGATGGCTAGCAAATTATCTTTTTCCATTTTTTTCACAGTCCATCCCCTATGGACTATACTGAATATAAATATGACTTAAAATGTCATTAACTGTCAAAATGGAGCCAGAAATAGTGCAATTCAGACTTAAGAATGGACTAACTGGAAGATAGCATGAGACTTTGGCAATAGCTTACCCTGAACACAAAATTCTGCAGCTCCAATTTTGGTCCAGTTTGATGTTTCTGTCACCTGTCCTCTAGAGACAGGAAGAATCCACACACAGAGCATTGGTTACACTGACCTCTCTTTGCTGTGACTCTGAGCAGTATTAGCAGTTGGCAAGAGAAGAGAATACTCTTGTCAAATGTCAGGACAGTATTTCTGGTGACTGCAGGGCTTCTCCTGTATCTGCCCTAGATGTGCGCTCGCAGTAGTAACTGGTGTACTTGAATTAACCCAGAAGAGACATATTCAAGGTACGTCATCTAACACACTCCTTTCCAAGCTCTTGTTAGCAGTGCTGCCCAACCCCAGCATTCCCAGACAGCTGGGAGCCCACTGGCCACACCCAAGACTCCCACGAGAGAGCAGGGAAATACCAGAGCATTTCAGCCCATCTGTGGTTATCTACAGAGTCATCAGCATCCAGAACCACAGTGTTCACTGTACACTACTAGTGACGTCCTTCCCTACCCCAGGCCAAGAGAAAAAAAACCTGGATTTTTAATATCTACTTACTATGATAGAATGTGGAATTACCATCTCATAAAAACCCCTCATCCCTGGAGAGTCTACAGCTATTACACTACCTTGCTATTCTCCATGTCCACAAACCTTGAGACCCAAGGGAGCACATTTCATTACCTAATGAGAAAAGCTGAAACACAGAGACTACAGGCCCTCACACTTCCCTTGGGAGAGACTGGTATGAACTCCAGTGTCAGCAATGCAGTAAATCCGTGCTTCCACAGTGAAATCCAGTGCTGACAAACACAGTGCATCATTTGCTATGAAGACTTGTTCGGGGTTAATTTTTTTTGTACCCATAGTACTTGCTCTGGAGTTGAAGGTCACTGGAGCAAGGCTGACACGACAGCACAATCAGAATCCTTTCAAAGCCATAGCTTGTTTGCTGTTTGAAACATAATCCAACATGTAACCTGCTGTACTGGCTGACATGTAATGCTGTAGTCATACACACAGACATACGCAGAGGAAAGAAGGGAAAAGCACAATTAAAAGCTTTGCATTGAGAAAAAAATACTGGTTACTCCAATAGCCAATTAAATATATTTAGGATCCTCATTTACAACCCTGAACTGCGGGCACAACGAGGGACATCAAAAGGACAGTTTCAGCATTGATAAATGCTCTCCAGAAGAATCAGGAGGAGGGACTGTTATTTTCAATCCGTCTGTGATCACAACTACAGCTGGATTCAACCTCATTTTTGAAGACAGATGGGCGGCAATACTGAAAAGCCACTCATTTTTTCCTATGAAAAGCCAAGAGCTCACCATTCACTCTATGCTTGGGGGAAAAAGTGATTAAAAAAATATTTAAAGGTAATATATCCTCAGATATAGGAAGTGAACATATTTTAAGTTAAATCAAAAAGTGCATCCTAATCAAAGAAGATCTTTGGAAAAGTCTTCTAGCAGTGGAATAAAGTTTATGAGTTCACTAACAGCAATAGTCTGAAGCAGTAACCTAAGAGAAGAACAGTGGATTTTATGGCGTGTGTATGTAGATAGCATCTGTCATGAATAGGTGCACATTGACATAAATGTGTAATTTAGACTCCTTTTGCACTACACGAAATGTCTGTGCATCTTGTCAAGGTAAGTGAAACGCCAAGAAAGTAGGTCATCAAGAATGATAGGAATGTGGCAGCTTGGCTACAAGAAACTATTAATAGATGGAACTTTCTAGTCAGGGAGAAAGACATCTTGCTGGAGCTCCTCAGAACTGGGAATGACTGAGAGAAGGAATGACTCCTCACTGTCTCCTTAAACAAAGGACCTATGCAGGACCTAAGGAGAAAACAAGTTTCAAACAATCTGAGGCAAACTCTGAAGAAACAGAAGAATGTGGTTGTTCTCAAAGCAAGTAACTGGCCTGTGAAACTCCTTGTCACAGGATGTTGCAATGAGCAGCAATAACATGTGGAGTTCAAACAATCCATGCTTTGATCCTCTTGGACTGGTGTTCCAGCCATGCATGATGTTGAGCCTAGACTAGAATTAAGGTAAAATTGGGAGTTATATCCATGGGTTATTAGGTTTCAGCACTGGGCTGGGAATGGGAGAATGAATGGGAATTAAGGCCTTTGTGTTACAGTTCTTAAGACAAAAAATAAAAAAAAAAGTTAAAAAATAAATAAATAAAAGATGTTACAAATTCTGTTACAATTTATGGAAGCTAAGGCACATCATATTTCCCAGTGTCCCACCAAAATATGATTTTTTTGTTGCCATTTATTTTCCAGTGAAAGCAGTCTGTGGGTATTTGTGTGAGTATTTTACAATATTGCTATATGACATGGATGAGTTTTTTGGTGTTTGGAAGTTTCAAAAGGGTGAAAGGTTACCATCAGAACACTTTGACATCCCAAGTCTGTTCTACAAGAAAGATCCTTCAGTAAGTAAAATGCTTGCTTCCGTTTCTTTCCCAGATGGGGAAAGATTCCTTCAGGCCACAGGAATGGACTCTGTCACGGGAAGGATCGTGCTGACATCACTTTCACAGATGAACTGAGTGCTGCAACAAAAGTCTCTTGCTAGAAATTGAACTAGTCCTTACTGTCCCTCAAATACACCCGCTTCTAACAAGATTATTTTGTCCTTCTTGTTCAGGAAGAAACTGTATCCAACACTAAGGATGTAAAATGCAAGGAAGATGTAATGATAGCCTGGCTTTACATAGCTAAAATGGACCTCATCTCTTCAGAGCAATTAAGAATAATCTTCTAGCTTTCTTTTTTCTACTTCACATATATGAACTGCATTTGTGGATGAGTAAGGAAATAAAAGAGGTCTAAACCATGTAATAGTCAAATAACTGCTAGTGAAGGTGAAAAATAGAGCTAAACTGAAGAGAATATTATACTTTATCATGTGGAGCATGTTACATATTGGCTTATGAGTTTAAGAAGATAAGCATACTGCTCAAAGTCATCAGCTCTTTGGTTACAGACATTCAAATTAAGCATTCGGATATTTATTTCTGCTAGTAATTTAAGTGCACAAGCAACCTAGTCACCAAGGAAAAGTGTCTGGAAGATAATATCCCCACAACCAGATAAAGTCATCTCTGTCATAATTTTTTTTTTTTTGCCTTGAGAGTTAACACTTTCTCTGTTACATGGGGAATGTGCTTCTATCAAATAAGAAGCTTTGAAATAACTAGATCAACAAGATATCCAAGAATACTTCTGGTTTTTGGAATTCAATATGTAGACTCACATTGTACTTTGATGTAAAACTGAAGGCCACAACAGAAATTAAAATTAAGAATGCCATAAGAATCTGCAGCAGGACAAGGAGATCATTTCAAGCCCATCACCAAACACTTTTCTTATCCATAAAAAGAGATTTTATAATTGAACAGAAAAAAGATAAATTGCTTATTATTCATTACAACTTCATTCATTTGCAAGAACATAGATGTATCTTCTTTAATCCTGCGAAGTCCAGAAGTTTGAAAACAGTTCTACTTAAAAAGAAAATCCCGTGATGTAAGCCTACCATTTCAGTAGGCTGCATTTTACCTCAGTATTTTTCCATCAGCAGTTGTCAAACTTCAGCTGTGAGAGTTCATCTGTGATGTACAGTGAGCTATCTATATGGAATAAAACATGCAATAATCCTTCATCTCCCCATCTGCTCAGTGACAGAATTACAGGGCACCCCACTGGCCATGCTTTGTCAAACACCGACACAAGTACTTCCAATTTGAATTGCAAATTTTGTGGAGCCATTTATCTAATACGAACTCCCCTCAAAGAGGCATTTACAGTTGGTGGACTGTTCCCTGAGGAGGGAAGAAGGGAAACATATATATTCAGGATTTTTCTAATCTGTATTTTATTTCGGCATTTCCTTATGTTCCAGGTTCTAACTTCATGTATGTGAGTTATGTTTGTCTGTGATCATACTGTAGTACTAAATGCTGCTCCGCAGTATAGCTGAGATATATGGATGCAGAAAAACTTGCCATGAAAGAGTCTGGTGCCCAAAATCTTCTTTTCTTTTTTTTCTAGAAGCAGGTAAATAGTCTCCTGCCAGGCTAATAATTTCTACTGTTATTCACTGAATTATACGCACTGGTTGATATTTTGCCGTCAGTCACAGAATTGGATGAATTCTCAATTCATTCCTCTTACTCCATCCTTACATTGTAATCCCAAATGTCTCTGTGGAAATCTTTCTGGGGCTTTCCTGAAGACTGGGATCCACTACAGGCCACGTGGTCAGGGGGAGCATGCCAGCAATCCCTTTTTGCTCCAGATACAGGGAGCATCGTGCTTCCAAGCTCTCATCCTGATGGGAGATTTCACCTGGACGTCAGCTGGGAAAGCAGCAGAGCTGGCAGTGAACAACCCAGGAGACTCCTGGAGTAGGTAGAGAACACCTTCCTGGTGCAGGTATCAGACAGGCAGCCATAGGTGAGGCATTCCTGGGCCGGGCCCTCACCAGTGTGGAGGAGCTCGTTAAGGAGGTTGCGGCTGGAAGCAGCTGGGGNTGAACTTACTCACTGATTGCAGCCCTTCGGAGAAGGACTTGGGGATTCTTGTGCTTGAGAAGCTGGACAGGAGACAACAGTGTGTCCTCATAACTCAAAAGGCCAACTGCATCCTGGGGTGCATCAAAAGTAGTGTGGCCAGCTGGTCAAGGGAGGTGATATTCCCCCTCTACTTTGCACTCGTGAAGACCCATCTGGAGTACTGTGTCCAAGTCTGAGTTCTTCAACACAAGACATGGACCTGTTGGAGTGGGTCCAGAGAAAGGTCACAAAGATGATCAGAGGGATGGAGCACATCTCCTGTGAAGGCAGACCGAGAGAGCTGAGGTTGTTCAGCCTGGAGAGGAGGCTTCAAGGAGACTTCATTACAGCCTTCCAGTACCTTTAGGGAGCTTACAGAAAAGTAGGGAGAGGGACTTTTTATGGCCAGATAAGGGGCAATTAAAATGAAAATTTTAAACTGACATAGGACAGCTGTAGATTAGATGTTGGGAAG
Source organism: Cnemophilus loriae (assembly GCA_013397755.1). Lineage (NCBI taxonomy): Eukaryota > Metazoa > Chordata > Aves > Passeriformes > Corvidae > Cnemophilus > Cnemophilus loriae. The sequence goes on from VZTF01001327.1 coordinate 401,455, forward strand.
ATGTTCTTTACTGTGAGAGTGGTGAAGCACTGGCACAGGTCACCAGTGAGAAGATGTGGATGCCCCACCTCCGGCTGTGTTCCAGTTCAGGTTGAATGAGGTCCTAAGCAACCTGACTTAGTGAATGGTGTCCCTGCACATGGCAGGGGGTTGGAACTAGAGGATCTTTAAGGTCCCTTCCAAATCTAACTGTTCTATGATTCTATGGATGGGAATCTGCGACAGAAGAAATTGCTGTATTGAGGATGCCAACATCCTTGGAACCACAGCTTGCACTATTTGCTTCACAACATGTGAGGCTGAATGTAAAACCAGACCATTTTTCAAAAGCCTCAAGAATCCCATACCAATTAAGCTCTTTCCAAAAACCAATCCTCTTTGCTGTGTATAGACCGCATATATATTGCTAGGACTCATTATTTTCAGGCATTAATTCCCGTTCCTTCTTTTTCCTACCAGAAATTATCTTCCTAAAGTCTTCAATTCCAGCCATGTGGCTGTTATCCAGAGTGACTGTGAAACTGAACTGGTCAATTTGATTGGTCTTTGAGGCCTCCAGTGTCAATGAAGCAGATGAAGGACACTTTTCTGACCCTTCAGTATATTCAGTTGTACAAGCAATCTTGCCATGAAATACACACTAGTATAAAGGTGTTTCCAATCCACTGTTAATTGATTCCAGCCCAGGAAAAGACCAGGTAAAAAGAGTATAAGGCACTTTGATACAAAGACTGATCGTGTCTTTGAATGCAGTCATCGTACCAGCATAATAATGTAAAAATATAATTAGGTAGTTATACTGGTATATTTTCATATTCATCTAGCAATTTTTATTAGAGACCACATTGCCTAGTACAAGAGTACTAGGACTATACAAAATACAGTTGCCTAATAACAGACTCTGAGCTACCCCATTGTATAATCCAGGCTAAAATAATAAGAGACTCTAGGTTAGTATTAAGGGACTGTTCTCAAAAGCCATTACTGTTGCTAGATACAGTGACTTCCTGCTGACCCAGTTACCACAAACACCATTAACAGCCACAAAAGGATGTTGAATTATTCCATAAGACTGCTCCATAATGAAGCATCCAATCTCAGTGTCAGTAGCACCACAGACCATTCCTGGCAGTAAATTTTTTCTACCTCCACCTAGATCATTAAGGACTATCAAGCAAAGATTTTTCACAACTAGCTTTGTTCTTATCCCTGCCAGGCTAACCAAGGAGAAAACATGTAATCTGCTCCAAAATGGAAATATCACAAACAAAATACTTAAATCTCTCTGTACAATGATAGGTCTTGTAGAGGCAGTCTCTCACAGAGGGCCTTTGTTTAAGGAAACTGGGGAAACAGACATCAGAAAGACCAAGACTCTTCTGATGTACTGGGACAATCTTTTGAAGAAGCAGTATAGCTTGCTAACCTATTCAGGCCAGAGTGAGTATTCAGGCTAGGGAAAGTCTGACTCATGCTGAAGCAATAGCTGTAACAAAAACAGTGAAGAGACACTTACTGACTTCGGTGCATGGTGGAGTATACTGCATCTGTGAGCACTAATAAAACCACAGATTTCCTAATCACAGGAAGCCTAGTGCTTACAATGTCTTATCAGCTTAATAGGATTCTGAGAGGAAACAAAAGTGCTAACTTCTTCCGCAATTTTTGGGTTAGACTAAACCTGACAGTATTGAACTTATCCTCTAATCTTTTAGAGACCTCAGCGCCTCCTGCCTTGGGAACAATTATTCCTTCACAGGTCCCCCAGACCACTAATTACTCATCAGAGGACAAGGTAACCTTCAAACTAGCACATAACATAGAACTTAGAGGAAGAGTTTCTTTTAACTAGTTTCTAGGTTTCCACAGCATACATGCCCTGTACTCTTCTGCCTTTTGCTTTTCAGAGGAACATAGAATACCAGTTTGAAAGTAACCTCAAATATCATTTGGTCCAAAACTTTCTTGACAAAAGCACAGGATAGATAAGATGGGCCAGCAGCCCATCCAGACGACTCTTAAAAGTCATCAGTGCTGGGTTATCCACCACTTTCCTGGGGAAATTAATGCAATTGCTGATTTTTCCCATTGTGAAAAATTTTCCTCTTGTAGCCACTTGGAATCTCACCAGGAGTACCTTGTACCCTTCTCAATTTTTCCCATGTGATTTATTGTAGAAAGGGGGTCTTCATCTTCTTTGTAGTCACACTTGAATTACTGGAACATGTTGTTAAGGTCTTTCCTAAGCCTTCTTTCCACAAGGATGAACAAACCCAGCCGTCTCAGCTGCTCCTTGTATAACAGGTTCCTCAGTCCTTTGATCCTCTTTGATATCCTTCTCTGGACCCTCTCCAGTCCATTCTTTTTTTTTTCTTAGAATCATAGAATCATTTAGGTTGGAAAAGACCTCTGAGATGATCAACTTCAACTACTAACCTAACACTGCCAAGTACACCACCAACCATGTCCCTAAATGCCACATCCACATGTCTTTTAAATACCTTCAGGGATGCTGACTTCACCATTTCACTGGTCTGATGCTATGCTTGAGAACTCTTCTGGTGGCAAAATTTTTCCTCATATCCAAGTTAAACCTCCACTGGAACAACTTGAGGCCATTTCCTCTTGTCCTGTCCCTTGCTACCTGGCAGGAGAGCCCAACACCCACCTGGCTACAACCTCCGTTCAGGCAGTTGTAGAGTGATAAGGTCACCCCTGAGCCTCCTTTTCTCCAGGCTAAACACCCCCAGTTCCCTCAGCCACTCCCAGTCAGACTTGTGCTCCAGACTCTCCACCAGCTCCATCACTCTTCTCTGGACAATGCTCCAACCCCGCAGAGTCCTTCCTATAGTGAGAGGCTCAGATCTGGACACAGAACTCGAGGTGTGGCCTCACGAGTCTGAGTACAGGGGGACAGACCCTGCCCTGGTCCTGTTGGCCACACTATTGTTGATACAGGCCAGGATGCCATTGGCCTTCTTGGCCACCTGGGCATTTGATGGCTCATGTTTAGCTGGCTGCCAACCAGCACCCCAAGGTCCTTTTCCAGCTGGGTCACTTTTCAGCCCCCACCCTGTATCACTGCCAGGGGTTGTTGTGGTCCAAGAGCAGGATTCTCACACAAATGGCCTCAGCACTGCCCAGAACTCTCTGCAGAGCCTTCCTATTCTCAAGCAGATCAGCACTGTTCCATCTCATTTGCTGCTGGCAAAACACAGAAAGCCTTGAACATCTTCTGGGCTTGACATACTGACTCTATTTGTCATTCACTGACACATCTCAAAATGCATTTGTTATTAACAAATTCAGGAAAAATCACAACCTTCCTTCTTGCCCAAACTGTGAAATGAAGAGATTTTCCCTGATTTGCCTGAGATTTTTTTTTTTTTTGCAACTAATCATCAGTTCTAAAACATTACATTCAGCTGACAAGCTCCATCAGGCTTTCTGCTGATCTCCTTGCAACGTCAGCTTGCTTTTTCTCCTTCTGTCATTTTTCTTGTCTGTAATATAAAACATGAACAAGGTCGAAGAGAGACTTGACAACAGCTTTATTTACAGTGTAGGTAAGGTAAGATTTATATGCAGCCATTGGAGAAATCTACTCTGAATATTAATCTGATGTTGCTAAAAAATAATTTATTGGTACAGCAGCTTACATATTAAGCTCGAAAATCCATGCAATGAACTTGTCAACATTTATAACTCTAAATTAACTGTCATGATAACTCTAAATACAGCCCTCTTTCTGAGTTTCAGGCTGCATTCAATGCATCAGTCAACAAACTGCGGCAGCCTGGTGCAGCCTGATCTGCCACTAGCTGGGCTGTAGCTCACAAAGCACAGCTTTCTTCACAGAGCCCCTTGCTTCCATCAGTATTTCTAGCCTTTCTTGAGTACTTCTTCAGGTACCTTGAAAAATGTCTGATCTGAGTCTAACATGGATTATCACGTAGGAAAAAGGATAAGGAAGGAACACATTTTCTTACATATTTGCACAGACTTTCCCATCTTACTGCTAGCCTAAAGCACAGAAAGCTGCTAATATTTACTGTCATACTGGTCAAGAACACATTTTCATTCTAATGTTGCACAGAGGTGAATAAGAAGATAAGAGAGGATGGGGAATGCTGATCTGCTGTCCCTTTCTGACCGTGCTGGAAGTACAGTTTCATTTTAAATGAGGCTTGTGTATTCATAGCTTAAATTTTAATACAGAATTCAGTTGTTTCCACCGCAAAGCACAGGCAGGCACTTGAATACAGTTCTAGCCTTGAGAAGAATTCTAGGACTGTTTGTCATCGTAGAGTACATAGTCCATCCTATCCCATCACTAGAGAGTGACCATTTTGCTTCCTCCCCTAAATCTCCAAGGAGCCATTGGGAGGCAGAGTCCAGGCTCCCCATCTTTCATAGGCTGGGCAATCAGTTCACTCCACCAACAGCAAGATGAACATGTCAATATGGAACACGGAATCTGAGCCTTCTGTTACGGACTTCGCTAAGCACCTCTCCCAAATTACGCGTCTTTGTACTTCAACACCCTAGAAAAGGTGTAAAACCTTTCCTGGCTAATTTACTTATTGAAAACACAAGCTGAAAAGTAATTGGGCATCATAGACCTGGAAAGAATACTGCAGATAATACAGGCAGTCTTGGCAAATCTGTGTACGAGAAGCCTTAGTTCTCACTGAAAGCCATTAAGCCATTACTTAGTACCTGACATCAGTATGCCATCCAAATAATGCAGATTTTTTGTGGCACTTTGCATGGCCATGAGACCAGCTGAACAAACACCTGCATGGTGATTTACATCTACTTTTGTCTATTCAGCATAGGCTCACCAGCCCTTCCCTTGCCAGTTACCTAACACTGCACAGGTTAAACTAATGTGTTCTGTTTAAAATAACATTCTGAGACAGATCAAGGATTCAGCTTTAGTCTTTCAGCATATATCCTAATGTATTCAATAATATTTGATATCCTAATATATTCAGTAATAGCGTGCAGTACCTACTTTCCTGTGCTCCAGAACTTAAGGTAATTGCATTGCAACAATACTGCAACTCTGCCTTGCATGTCATCCCATTTCCAAATGGATTCAGCTTAGAGTGACACGATGCAATTTTAAGAAAATATATGTTGACTGGCATTGATTAAACCACACACATCGAAGTATGCACTTACCTTCCTTGTGTCAGATATTTTCTTGATCTTTCCAACACATAGATGAAGTTGGGTCATCTTCTTTCCCTTTCAACATTTAACTGTGGAAGTAACATCAGTTTTCTTCTGGATTTCCTGCACTATTCGAATAACTTACCATGAAAATACAATCTTACTTTTTCAGATTTCCCTGGGCAGCAATTTTGAGATCTTGCAAAAGCTTTCTTCATCTTAGGATGGAAAGATTTCATCAGTTTTATGCATTGTGACTGTATCATTTTTTCCAGTAAAAGTACCTACCAAATGTATTCCTTCTTGTGCAGAACACTCCAAGCTCAGATGTCACTGAAGAAACTAGGTGCAACTCTTTTCTCACTTGGTTATTCTTCATGCCTCTCTTTGCATCTGCACTGAGTTTTCCTTGCTATGCTAGCTTGCTCCATTTTGCTCATATATGCACATAATTCACTCTAATTTATTGCCAGAAAAATACTGCTTCATTGGAAGTTTTTGATCAATACTTACAGCACACTCATACCATTTTCAAAAATAAGGGTGAATGGAGATCAGGCAAGTAATGCGAATCTGACACTAAGAGAGATATTTTATTTTTTCCAAGACAAAATACTTGCTGAACTTCTTTGAATTACTCTTTCAGTTTAAATTTTACAGTTTTACCAGTACGTAGATGGTTGTTTGCCTAGGCATCACTCTAAAGTGCACACATATTATCTCATTTGCATTGCTAAAAATAAATGCTTTTATTAAAAGAAAACAAAATATACACACAAAAAAGCTCCACAGTGGCGAAATCTATTACCATCATGTTTTCATCAGCTAATTCTGATAGCAGCCATGAACAGTTCTTCCTTTAACCACTGGTAAGAATTTTGTGCTGGTGTGGTCAAGAGCCCTACACAATGCAACTTGCCATGTGGTATATTTCACACAAACTTTCCTTCTGGTAAAGAGAAATGGAAAGTGTCAAGTGGAAAAATCTTTAAAATGGAATTAAGCTACCCTGGACTCCAGCTGGAACAGATTCTGGAACAGGCATGTCCAGACACACAAATATTCCCAGATGAATTGTTCTTGAAAAAAGAATGTTCAACTATATCTTAAGAGAATATGCCTTTCATTGCATTTCTTTTCAATAATTTGCAGAGTTTGCTTACAGACACAGTTACCTGAATGCTAAGACGTACTGGAAATATCAGGGGATCTACCCAGGTCTAAATGTCCAGAAGTAAAAGTGCAACAATTCTAAAACAACATCAGAGCTGGAAGAAAAAGAACTTGTAGGTCTCCGGTCTTACAAATGCAAGCCTATGATCACCTGGAAACACTAGGCTCTGCCAAATCTGTTCTACAGAAATGCCTCATCACAAATTCATCTGCTTTGAATCAAAAATTAAAAGCTTGCCCCCAAGGAGAGGAAAGACCAGGACCTTTCCAGTCCCTGGTTCTATTACGACATCCTTGACAATAAATCAACAGAAAGTGTTTTGGGTGATCTCAGAGCAGTAGATAAGGGCCATCACATTACACTGACCAATAGAAAAGCAAGATTTAACACTGGATGAAGAAGGATCACAGGAACAGGTGAAAATAAAGCCTGCAGAACTGACATGAAATGTCGTCTCAGTTTCAGCCAAATACAGGGATAATTTTTCGCAGTACCTGTGAGGGGGTGGAGCCTGGAGCTGTGTGGGCTTGGCCAAGACACAAATGCTATTTGGTAATAACTTGTGTCATTGCCAGGTGCAGGGAAAAGAGACTCTCTTTCTTCCAAGAAGGATGTCTCTTTCTGGTCAGGAAATCAAGTGTGGTGGGAACAGAGTCTGTCCACCATTGTTTCACTGTCCTGGGTTTGGTGAGCATTTTGCACGAAAATCACCCTCTCTTTGTACACTTTTATGATTAGTATTGTTACGGATATTTCTCTTCAATTCCTTATCTCATTGCTTTTCCCAGTAATTTGTCCTTATGTCAGCCCATGATCTTTGCCTTTTGTGCCTCCAAATCGTCTTGCCAGCCACCCATGGGCAGAAGAGAAGAGGAGGGAAAGTGAGTGAGCAGCATGTGGTTTTGGAGTCTCAGGGAAGGTAGGACTAAATTCGAGGATATCACTCCTGAACAACTACAAATGTATATTGAAGCAGTGCCAGACCTTGCCTTTTGAATATGGCTTGGTGTATCAACCTTTATCTTCCTTCTCTTCCTGTCCTCGTTTTTCCTCCAAAGATAGACAAGAAAATATAGGGAAGCAGGCTACTGAACCACATCTGGCACCAAAGCAGGATTTTGGTGACAAGAGTTTGGAAGGAATTCTAGGACCAGCTCTCCCATGCACACCATCTGCTTATTTCTGATCTTCATTTCTGATCTGTCCTTCATTTCTTAGCCCTGTAGCGCACAGGATGGGCTGGTAAACTCAGGTCTGGATCACTAGCTGAAGAATAAGGTCTGAAGCACTTCAGGCATTAGTGTAGCATCTTTTGGCTGTGGGTACAGACCATCATGCTGAACATTTGGGAGCTCTAGAGGAGATTATGCTGCATGCATGGCCAGAGTCACACACGCAGCAAAGAGGTCTTGATGAGCTCCCAAAACTGATTTTAATTGCACTATTTCTCATCTGTATCCCAGCTCACTTGTTTTACTTTACAAATCTCAAGGACAGAGCCTGAGATTTCACACTCAGTACAGAAGACATTAGCAGAAAATCTCATCATGTCCAGAACTTTTTAATGACATTGGGGCTTTTGAAAAGCTCAGGTAATGATTGATACCTCCAGTTTCTAAGTTCAAGCATACAGCCTCTGATAGATTAGACCATCAAGGTTTTTCAGTTTGATACTGATAAACCTCTGAGTCCCTTGACTTTCTGCTGTCTTTTGAGAAATGGATGTTTCTGAAAACATAAGTCCAAACCTGTATTATTTTTCTCTGCCTGCCTTACCAGCTAAGATCAGCTTTCCACCAAGGACAAAGGTACAGTTTGTACAGTGAACTGCCCTGCACCCTGCCTCTTTTCTCTGTTAAGTATTTCTGTTCAGTGGCGATGTGAAACAAGCTGCCTTTGGGTGTTCCCCTACTGCACTTCTGGAATTTCACAACCTTTGAACACCACAACCTCTCCTTTTAAAAATATTTTCTAAGTGAAATAGCAAGAATCATAAAAGCTCACAGAGGGTGCTTGCTCACCCAAAATAACTGGAGAGCAAAGCCTCTTTCTCATCCAGATGTCTGGTATTCTCCAGCATCCAGGCCTTTAACATCCCTGACCAAAATATCGAATCATAGCAAGATCCTCAGTAATGCCTCGAGATGTTTATATCTGCCCACTTTCTATTATGTTCATTGGCACTTGCACATCTTTGACTCCTTTTGGAAAAGCACTGCTAAGTTCTGTTTTGAAATTACAACAGACTAGTTGACTCTTCGTCTTGGTTTATTCCCAAAGGTCTTCACCCTTCTGTTGTAGGACTGTGCTGCTGCTGTCATGTCCTCCCCTTGCTCAACCTCCTACAATTTAGTGACATTACTTGTTTTTATCCCCGACAGCTATCCGTCATACTCAAGAAACTGCTATCATCCAGTGTACTCTCCAACTCTGCCTCTGTCCTTTTTTTCACTTTATGCTTTGTAGATAAATTAAGAACTTCAAAGAGAAGATCTAGGAAACAGCCTTTCCTTTCAACTTTCCCTCCAATTTCTGCCAGACCTGGTTTGATGCTGACACAGACACTCTGCCATCCCTGAAACATAATAAATAGCAGCACACAGCCAACTGCATCACATGGCTCATAGACTCAGTTAACTACTTAACTACTTAATGCCTCAGAGGTAACACTTTCTTGGGAACTGACAAAGTGGCTCAGCCCTGCAAGAGAACTTCCCATGTGCTCTCCAGGATCCTGGCTTCTTTGCAACCTTTTTCTTTAATCTTTGCATAAGTACTCCTAGTCCAATAGCATAAAGTCTACCTGACTTCAATTTTATCTTTAAATATTAGCAGAATGGTCAGATTTTCTTCCAATTTTAAGATTCAGTGTACCCTGGAAGGATAAAGAAAATTTATTTATTTGATTTCTTTCTGTTTAAATAAAAAGGAAAAATCCTTAGCAAATAACAGCATTGCTTGGGGTTGTTTTGGGGGTTTTTTTCTGTTATATCATAGACCTATTTGGCATGAGCTCTAAAACCAAATATCATACCAGACACAGAAGAACTAACCCTAGAAAACCCGTACAACTCTTATTCATATCTCTATCTGAAATTTCCTGAAGTTTTACTTCTTGAAAATGTGTTCTGTGTCTCTGTGGGTTTCCAAAATCTCTCATCATTTCATGGTCCACAAAAGAGTAATTCTGCGCATTACCAAATTCTCATTCCCTGTAACTTTACTGAGTAGGAATACTACATTTTCTTCTGTGGTTTCCAATGAAGAATGTCTGAACAAGAACTCGACCCTACATTGCTCCATAGTGATCACAAAGAGGGAAACCTACAACTCACTTCAGGTTCTCCATCATGTTGTGTCTATTTCTTCCACTGCTTAGGTGGGAGTTAAGCAAGGACTAAGCTTTAAAAGTTCTCATGAGGCAGTAGCAGGCAGATTTCCTACCTTCCACCCCTCACATGTGTCCTCTTTCTGCTGCAAAGCAGGCCCAGCTACTGTAGAGGTAAGCAAACCATTTCCAACACAGCTAGAGTCAAACTTAATATAAGGGTTTGTGCTCTGTATGAGGAGCTGTTCAGAAATCTTGAAATGGATGTGGGAAGGGTTGATCAGGCCAACCACACCTCTCATCCTTATGGCATTCAGTCTTCTGCAAAGACTGCTTTGCAGGCAGGTATAACTGACACAAAGGTTCATCTCAGGTCTGGCAGTACACAAGGTCTGCTGACAAGGAACGTGCCCAAAACGGCGCTCTGGCTTCTTGAATTTGGTCACCAGAAATCAGGGTTCACAGACTGGAGAGAGTCCTGCCTAAGCAAAAGTGCTTTTTATCTCAAGTCATTCATGTCCACATGTTTTCCTTCTGCTACTCTCATTTCTTCTTTATTTTGCACCTTCCAAGGGCATGACAGAAGGCTCTGCAGACTTTGCTACATAAATAATGACAGAACAGCCTTCCACAGTGGTGAATTGAGAAGGGGGTGTCATGCTGCTTTTGGTGTTGAATAATACTGAAGCCAGTGTGACTTATCAATCCCAAAGTTAAACATCCTGATAGTGAGGTGAAGATGTGGCAGAGTGGGTAAAGGACCTGATAAAGGAGCAAACAAGTGATACTACTGATGACTTACCTGAAGATGCCGAGCTGACCCAGCTGGCCTGGAGACATCTGACTGACAATCACCCCAGACCCACTTTCTAATGGGCAGAGGTTTTTAACACACCCCTTCTAGAAGTGTGCATGTAAAATTTTGCTAACTTTAATACAGTTGCTTCAATATAATTGCTTTAATATAATTACTTCAATACTGTTTTAAAAAATAGTGCACTATACTATACTAATAGTTATAGTTACCTACACTGTGTAGTGACTAATCCTGATTAAGATCTCTTAGTTTAATCAGTATCATAATAGATCATTTATATTTATATAAATATATCTGGTTTGCCATCCTTAAATGTGAAAGACAAAGTTGTATAAAGATTCAATTACACCTATAAAATTCTTTAGACATAAACCATTGACAAGGTCTGGGGCTAAGAGTGGATCCAGCCACACGCAGACTCCTCCCTGAGAAGGAGGTTTGAAAGCAAGACAGTTCTTTCTGCACCTTGTGACTCCGTGGGAGGGCTTGTCTAATCAACTTTGTCTGAAACTCCCATTCTACCCACAACAAGCAGGGAGAAAACGCAAAGGTTAAAACAAAGGAGAGGATATCTGAGGTCCAAGCTTCAGTATCCAGCCTTCTAGCTGGGCCTGGTGTCAATGTCTCATACACTTATACACCAAGTAAGCTGAGTGGATCACTCGAGCCCGTACAAGGCTTAAGGTGTCAGTCAGCACAACGGCCTTACCCATTTTTGCACCACTTGGTCTTCTAAACACTTGGGATTTACATCCTAGCTTTGAAATCCTAGATAGATGCAGGGCCAGAATGGAGAAAAAGCTGCTTTTTTATCAATAGCAGATGGGAGGTTTGATCCAGACAAAAAAAAGCTTTTCAGAAAATTCCTGTCTTTGGAATACTCTGCGCTGATCAAAAAGATGGTTAGAGCTGAGCGTTGCACTAGCATTTTGCAGAAAGATCACAGGTGTTTCCTCAGTTGCCGAACAAGCAGATCCATACTGGCTCTGTTCTCATTCAGCACGCCTCCTTTCAGACTCAGAAAGAAGATTCCCTGTATTTTCCGAAAGGGTAGAAAATGGTGGGAAGGTATTACTCCTTTCAGCCCTCAGCACTGGCAGGGGTCATCTGGACTCCAGACTGCAGCACAAGGGGGTGAGCAGAGCAGTGCCCATACCAGTGTGAGCATAAATGAACACAGGTACACTTCTACTCCCTCAAAAACTGTTCAAAACAGGATAAAGTGACCCAGGTATGACACATACTCTATTTTACTTCGTGCTCTCATGGTTTATTGCAGAAACAAAGAGGTGAGCCAGTGCTGTCACTGAAGGTTGCAACCAGCACATTCTGCAAGTTTTCCCAGCACAGGAGACTAATACGGGCTTGTAAAGTTGCTGCTCTATATATGTAAAGAAACACACACACACGAGCAGAAGGCAGGCTAATATTTTTGTAGAAATACATTTGCTCATTAGAGCAGACAAGAAGAGATTTCAACACTGTTTTAATGTGCTGCCAGTCGTCTCTCTAGCTTGTCAGCTGGGCAACATACCAGGCACTTTATCTGCCTCCATGTAACAGGGGTAACATGACCCTCTCAAATGAGGCATTTCTCTTCCCCACCCTCTACACTCGAGCACAACAGTGTGCTCAAGTGGCCGTCTTTCTAACGGCTTGGTGTGTTGATCTTCAGCAGAAAACAAATACATGTTAGTCAGATCTTCCCTTTCCCACCAACAGACAGGTTCAGCCAGGGTCTTCAGAGGATTTGGGACTAAAACCTATTTTGTAGCAGTGGAAAAATTTATCCACCAAAGCTGTATTCTGTGCCTCTGAAAGTGACCAGGAAGAGAGGAGCACAGCATTAGGCACAATGACAAATCCAGTCCTGTCTCGGGAGCTTATTTTGCCAGTCGGTTGTCTCTTAAGTTTTGTGACAAAAGAAACCAACCACAGAGAAGATGAACTCTGCAAGTTTTCTGACTGGTAAAAGTTATTCTTTATTTCCCTGATCACACAGGCTGGGAACCTGAGTTTTGGATGAAACCTAGTTTCTCTTTCAACTTTGAAAAAAAGAAATTATAGTCTGGCATACTCCTTAAATTTCTCTGTGGCGTGAAGGCTGTGATTCAATGAACCTAATGACCAAGCTCAAAGATTTGAGCAAGATCAGTTAATTCCCTGGTTAGGCTGTGAGCCCTTGAAGTGCTTTTCTCATTATCCTCCTACTTTGATTTCAGTCTCTCCCACTATGGAAAAACCTAACTTAATTCAAACTAGCAGATTTCCCTTTTTCCACTTTAAATGAGAAAGAGAGCAGTAAGACTAGTAAGGAAAAGTTTGCGATCTAATAATAAGATTTCTGTATATCCAGATGTTCAAAGAACACCCCTGCAGCAAGGGTCCTCGTTACCAAAATACAGTAAATCTCTGCAAAAATAATAATATTTCAATCAGTGTTCTTAGCAACATATTCATAAACCAGATGTTTTATTCATCTACTGGCTTTTTCCTACATCTTTAAGTGGTTACTTACTACAAAAGCATTACCTTCCAGAATCCCGAGAAGCAGTCAAAACCCAGTTTATATTCAGTAAAAATATCTGGAAAAGTTGGAGCATTGTCTTTCTCTGAAAGACATCCCTTGGCAGGGCTGGGTAGGACATTTTCATCTCCTCAGAAAGAAATATCAAATATATTACCTTCTGCATCTTTTGGTTTGGTGTTTTGATTTGTTTGGTTTGGTTTGGATCTTCCCTGACTTTTAGCTTGCTTCCTTGGAAGATTATTAATATGACACCACCCTGTGGTATAAACAATGCCATACCATTCTTCTTTCTGCTCTCCCACTGGCAGAGGGACACACACAGTTTCAGCCCTGTTTTCCAGTTGTACACAGATTAAAATGGAGCGGGCCGTGAGCGCTAGCTTTCTAACAGTAATCCAGCTACTCTTCATATCATCTTTGTTACCACTCCACATTTTCTTTGTTCTTTCCTATACTGCCCATCTGTATGGTCAGCGTTGGTGGCTAAAGAAAGGCAGACTGGTCTTCTGATCAATGCCTCTTGGGACAGTAAAAGTCATCATCTCTGTCCTTGTGGGTGCTCATTTCAGTTCATCAATCTTGCCTTATCTTCTGCTGTTTACATAACAAGCATCTTCTAAACTTACCATGACACCATTGAGCAGTATTGCTATAATACATGGAGCCCTTGTTTTGAACAGTTTTACTTCCACCAGCAAGTACTTCCTAAGAACATCAAGGAATTATGCTAGGTATTACCTTCCTGTTTAGGAGTAAGACAGTGTGAAATCTACCCAGCAACGGAGCCAGGAAATGCTTCCACTCCCCTCGTAATCAGCTAGCCATGCACCTGGTGCCGACTTCACTCACTGTCACAGAAACAACTGTGGTAGGAACCAAGCTGGATCCTTGATTTCACGTCGTGATGACTTACCAAACTTCACTGATTAACCCTGCCAATGGACCTGTACACTGGACACTCAAAAAGTCTTGGGGATGACATGCCAAATTAAACCACAGAACACTGCAACCAGTCCAGAAGAATAGCTGTCTACTACGTAAAAAAATTAACACCAACACCACCCTTCCCCCTAAAGCCCTAAAACACTTCTTAAACACGGTTAAAGATAGCAAAAACATGCAACACCACATGCGTTGTATGGCAGAACTCAGGCTAGCTCTACAATAAGTGAGACAATTCTCACTCACAGGGCTCTTAAAGAGATATTTGGAAGCCATTCCTCATTTTAACAGGGATCTCATCATGGATTCATACTCTTTTTTGCACCATAACCCATCTTATCAGAAATAAAGGTGCTAGGGGGAGGAAATTTAGTGTAACTTGAACAGACCAGGTGAAAATGCATCATCCAAACTGCACAGTGAGAAAAACAAATGTATCTGAAGGGAAAAAAAAAAATCACTGACAAACAAACAACTGGAAAAAAAGAAATTTGGCAGTTCCCAAAGAACAAGTTAATTATTACTAATGAAGTAATTAACATTTTTTTAAAACCTCTGAAAAAATGAAATTGGCTATGCAAGTTCTAATTAATACTGTAATAATTTATCACAACGTAAAATGAGAAATCTTTGCTCCTCATTAAAGCAATAACTCAGTAGAATTTTATCAGGAAAAAGCAACCATGGGAAATAGGGCTGGAAAAATCCCAAAGAAACCAAACACTCCATTCTCCTACCATAACTAGAAAGCTGTTTCTGTATCATTTTATCTGATGAATTTTTTCTAAACTGTTATTTCTTCAGAGTAAGAAATTCTACCCAGAATTTAAATTCTAATTCTAACTCTAAACTGTTATTTCTTCAGAGGAAGAAATTCAGCCCACCCCCGAGAAGGAATATAGATTTTTCTCTACCAGTTATCTGAATTCTGTCCACTTTTCCCCTCCCCCTCCCTACATCAGTATAAACCTTGTCATCACAATGTGCATGGAGAACAGTTATCTCCTCCTTCAGTAGTAAATATGGAGATGTTTAAAGCCTGTCAGTGTACAGTCATGGGTAGTTTAATCTGACCCTGCTTCAGCAGGGAAGTTGAAGATGTTGAGAGGTCTCTTTCAACTCCTGATATTCTGTGCTTCTGAGGTAAAAGAATAGGAATTAAGATCCAAACCAGCAGGCACTATCCTTCAGGTAAGGGTTTGGTCAAAGACAGACTAGCGTGCTTTTCTGGGATGGAAAGAAGCTACTGAAGACTTCATTAGTTCACATTCTCTGGCAGTCATGACAAATCTTGTCAGACAGATCTGCCTCTATGTATTCTAGACAGCTCATTCAGGAATGTGCCTCAGTACAAGATATTGTGATGGTATGGAGCAAAAACTGAGCTCTAAAATGTAACCATCATCTCCATATCCACTTGGTGCAGCAAGGGACTCTGCTGTCACTGCTGTGACACCCCACCTCACAAAACGAACATAGCACATGGCCCAGACGACAACTGTGCTCACAGCTGAAAAGGCAAGAGCCACTGAAGGACAAAGAAAGATTCACAAAGCTTTTTCCTGAGTGCTAAGGAAGTTCTGGGCGGTTGGTTGAACCACAAATAATAGTTTGCTGTTTGCTGTGTGCCTGCAATAACAACAAAAGCTTCCAAGGCATCCATTCTTTAAGTTGTCTTCTCAGTTTCAGGTGCGCTTTAGGACTTAGATTAGTTACCATGAAAAAGTAAAAAGCACAACAAAAGCAATATTTCTCTTTTCTATTGCTATTTTATCCCTTGCCTTCCTGCAGTATATTTTTCTCTCACCACAGTGAATTATGAGCAAGCTGAGTGTCTAAATAGCAAAAAGGGATTTTAATTTTCTGCATGTGCAAAATTTTCTTCAGGATGATACATGAAAATATTCTATTCTGTAGATCAGAATAACTGGCATGCGAGGAAGCCATTAAAAGCTGGATACTTATGTTTCCTCAAATCTCTTATCCTCTTCGCAACCCCACTCACTCCTGCTGAACATCAAATCTAAATGGTATTTTCTTTCCCTTGCACTCTGGTAATTGAACTGTAAACTGACTCTTTTTATCCAATTAAGGCATCCTATCAAATGTGCTATAGCACTGTGTTAAGAAAAAGAAACTCACCGATCTCCTCCAAAACTACTCACATAAGTGCAATAGGTAAAAGAATTCCGCCAGTAATTTCATCTGCTAGAACTCATATTCACAGGCGAAATATTAATGAAAAAGCTGGAACTTCTCTGCCTCTAAATAATCAGAAGCCGCATGTGTATTTTTCCCCACAGAAATTAATTTTTCACTGTGACACAGGACGTTGTGAACTGCAGAACAATGTGTCACTAATGGGATTTTCTTTGGAGGAGAATACCAAATTGAAAGGCACAGCCACCACAGTTTACCTGAGACCCTCTAACAGTTTGACTAAGGCAATTGTGGACTACAGACTGTGGCTGTTTAATAGGCAAAAACCATCAATGTTTCCACCACAGAAACATGCTAACATCTTGAACTAAGTTTTGCCATGCAACTTCTTCATGGAACACAGGGAAATGACAAATTTAATTCCATGGAATTAACTGGCAAGCTTAACTCCTTGAAACTGATTTACACTGAAATATTTGTGTTTCCAATAGCAAAATGACTACTATCCTGGTAAACCCTTTCTAATATACCTTGGCTGCAGGTATAAGGCAAAATTGCTGCAAGGCAAAATTACTTTTGCTAGAGAAAGGCAAGAGAAGCAAGCCAGTTCTGTAACCTGCATAAAATACAAGGCTCTTGGGAAAAGAAAAAATAAAACAAAACAAAGAAACAAACAAACCCCCCCACCTAAAACCAAAAACAACATCAAAACAAAAACAAAAAAACAAAACAGAGCAACAAAGGCACTTGTGCATTATGCTTGCAGACAGAGTTTCCAATTTAATGTCAGAAGCATTCTTACTGTCATCTCGGGCAAAAAAAAAATCCAAGACTTGACATATTCCAAGGCCAATCCTTATTCTGAACATTTTACAGATATCTTATGCTAAAATTGTTATCCTGAGTTCGATAATAGAGGAAGTCTGAATTCCCAGCCCATGAAAGTGTTTAATGGCTTAAGCCATGATTTAACCAACTGGAAAGTCTCTTGGAAGTTCTTAGGTCTCATGGCCACCAACATGATACTTGTACATAGTCATGTGTCTGGTTTTACCAAATGAGAGAGGAAGTTGTGAAAAAAATTATGCTGGAGAAGTTGGGCAGTTGTCTTACACCACCCTATTTTTCTAAGAGCTGAGGTTCAGATATTTCTAAACATCTACCTTTAGCATCACTTCATGCAGAAGAAATTTGTTTCAAACAGGTGGCTCTCACAAAAACACTAAAGAGGAAAGCTACAACTGCCCAGTTTCTGCTCTTCTGCAAAGACTTTCCCACTTCAGCCTCAACGATTTGATTTACCCATCTATCATCAGCATAAGAGCATTTTTCTCCATTTTTTTCATTAATGTTATTTTTTCAGATTAGCTTAAAAACTAAGTAAAGACAACAGTAATAATAACAACAGCAATAATACTTTGAAATTACCAAGAGGGAGATGTCCCTTTCATCTGAAAGCAAAAAAGATAGAGAAAGCTAATCTGTTTTCTTTGCTGCTTTTCTTTAGGAACCTTCTTTCTAATCAAATATATGGGGCAGTGATCTGGGTTCCTATCTCAAGCCACACTCATCAACTTGTATACAATCAAGTCATTATACCTGGGTAAACTGGGGAAAGAACAAACACGTGAGCCATAATCTAATTATTCCAAATACATTGTCATTTTGCTGCAAATTTAGCAGTATGACTCTATCTTCTTTAATACCTGGGGTGCTGTTGTTCATTCTTCACATTGCCGGCAGATCATAGGCAGATGATTGGCAAGTGATGGAGCTTTCAGAACTCATCCTGCTTCTTCTGTCTTACATCAGAAAAATAACTATTTGTTTAGGTGAGAGGGCATTTTCTGCGGCTCCTTAACTGATCCAGTGAATATTTAGAGACAGCTTTGCAGAAATAAAAATGTTTATGGCAAGTAGACAAACAAATTCCATTCACTTATGAAGGCTAGGCAAGCATTGTATAGCAAGAAAACTGTACAGAGGCTGTGCTCTTGATTGATCAGATTCAATTACTGCTCAGGATCAGAGCTAGTGCTTTTGAGAGTCCCATCTCCTACAAGTGCTTTTCAAGAGTCTTTGTGAGTCTGCTTCAATGGCACAGCAGTGTACCCTATGTCTTTCACAAGTCCTCTTAGAGTACCAGCAGGCAATGTGAATTTTGCCACTGAGAATGCCATTTCCACTTTTGATTATGCAACCGTCTTCAGTAACGACCTCTCGAATACTTGAAATGTGCCCTAGGAATCATGCACCTAAGAAGAATTCCTTTAGGTGAGGGGTCATAACAGATCTCACTGCATTTCCCCATTCCAATTTAAATTCCAAAAAATCAGTTGAAAGATCAAGTGAACGGATGAGGAGCAAGATACAAAGCCCTCAGGCAGTAATGGATCTTCAGGCAACATCTAGCAGGCTGGTGGAACACCTGCACATAGTGCTGCAGACACTGGAAGGTTCCAAAGGTTCAAGGATAAGCTGGGCAAGCTCAGGACAGATAATTCCACTGAGGATCATTAAATACAGAAAACCTACTTATATTCAGAAAACCACTGGACTAAGAGCAGAGAATGAGAGGGATAGGAAAATATATGGGGAAGTTATTATTTTGCCTTGTACTTATATTTTCATAAAAAGCATTCCTTTGGCCAGTACTGGAGACAGAATACTGAAATATAACAGACCATTGGTTTGATACAGTGAAGACCTGCCCTCCTACACACGTTTCTGGAGTATTGGATCCTAGAACAGTAAAAAGGCCCTACAGTGAGCAGATGATGTGAGACTGGTGAAACAAACATTGTGAGCTGCCCACACCACACACAGGATCATAAAGGTCTGTGTCTCTCCGCTCAGCCTTTTCAGAACTTTAAAAAACCTACACATTAACCTCAGTGGTACAGGACGTAGGCAGAAGTCTGCCTACGTCTTTGCAGAAAAGGACAGCCAAAGCTAGCATCTAAATGACAGTAGGCAACAGCTTTTTGGTAAGATTTTCTAAATATTATGTATCCTAATAACACAAATGGACAGCCAATGAGTTGCAAATTCCCTAGTAAAGCCCACCTAGTACAAGATCTTTTAATTCTACCTTTGAAGTGTGTGATTTACAGGAAATGAGCTAGAGATTTCAGTGCTGACTGCAATCAAAACCCTTATCTTTACAATGAGCATGATTTATAGCAATTTTATGCTAATAGCTCTCACCCATCATTATCACAAAAGAGAATATATGTCAAAATCCTTTGTTCACCCCAAATCACACATCAGCCAGGCTTCCCATTCAAAGTATCTGATTGGGACCTACCGAAGCAGAAGGCACAGTGTGCTGCACACAATGACTTTCACAGCCATTTAAGCTCTCCCCTTACTTCGGACAGCTTACAAAATGGCAGAACTTTGTTTTGAATGACAAATACAGTTCAATACAAAGTGCAGGTTTGGGGCTGGACATCCAATTTGATAAAACTGACAAATATCAAATTTTTGTCTCTCTTCAAATATCATATCTCATAGAGGTAACATGCGTGGATTTGAAAGCCACAGCTACTGCAGGCTGAACAGTGTTCTGGGGTAGATCCCCACTACACTCACACAGTTGCTGCCTTTCCAACACATCCACTGTTGGAGGCAACACTGGGCTAGACAGTCCTTACATCTGGTCTGACAGAGTCCTGCCTTCTAATATGGTTTTGAACTGAGTATAGACAGTGAAACAGACTGCACATAGCTCTTCTGGTGTGCCCACTGTTCAAAAGGAAAGATTAAACTTACAGCATGAGGGAGTACAGTAGGAATTGAATCTTGAGGGAATTTCAGGGATTGTAGGTGCAAAGCAGCTGCTAGGAACTAACAGGAGCCTGGGCACAGAAACAGAATTTTCTGTATTAAGATTTGTCTGCCCAGTGCTTATTCCAACTGGATTTGAAGTGAAGAATTTCAGCCTACATGATTGGAACTGTGTTGTTTTCAACAAGCCAGCCCAATCCCGCCGCATACTGAGCAGCGCTGAGTGCCACAAGGTGGTATCTTTCTTGCTCAGCACTTTTTCACTTCCTATCAGGATCCCCTCTGTGTTCATCCTGGGTCTATTTATAACAAATGCTTTCCTATAGGCCTGCTATGCCAAATACCAAAAATTGCTCCCACTCACTGCAAGGCAGAAATTCTATTCCTGTGTAATTTATTCTGTCTTTACATTTCTAACCTAGAGCACAGTGCAGATTCAAACCATTTGCAACCTTTCATCATTTTCAGATATGTGTAGAATGCAGTAATCCGCTCCCACATAGATTAGTCAGCTTGCATCACCAGTAAGTAAGTGCGTGTAAGGGGGACACAGGAGCTGCTGCTTTTGAGAGATATGTGTAAAGGCTGAGTTCTTACATTCTGTGAACTAGCCTGCATCTCTGTGAAGTCATATCAGTGGAGAATATGCCCTGGTGATTAGAGACCTGCAATCTATTTTGGTACATGTCAGAAGAAGTGCAGAACGGGTAACCTACATGCACAGTGAAAGTCAAAATTATATCTCATCCTCAGGAAAAAACTGTTTGCAGACGTGCCCTTGTTGCATAAAACTTTGGACTGGTTCAGGCCGTAATAATCAGTGTTTGATCAAGTATATATCCTTCCTGGGACAACCTTCCTGATCATTTGTTATCAGTAAAAATATTGGTACCTTTTTTAATACCCTCTACTTTATTCTTTTTAATCCTTTCCAAATAGCTTGTGGATGCTGCCTGCTGACATATGTATTTTCTTCTTCAGTACTCTAAGTTTCCATGTGAGAGTTGGGCCTTCTCTCAAATTCATAGCAGGGAACTGTGTCCTATGCTCACCTGCGTGTCTACACTAAAACCATACCAAAATGAACAGCTGCCTGGGATGAGTTTCTCTGTAGGAGCTTGTCTGTACAACATCTCCCTGCCTGAGGATGCCTGGTTGACCCCAAACTCCATGATGTGAATCACCTCTGCAGAGACCCTTTTCCATCACCGCTTAGCCACACTCCTGGGACCAGTTTGGTCAGTGCTGTACAGGTAAGACCTCTCTTACTGTATATACATGAGTATAAAGGTAAGTGATCATACGCATATACTCTCCTTTGGCAATCTTGTAATAACGAGAGGCTGCCCAGAGAAGTTGTGGATTTTCCATCATTAGAAGTGTTCAAAGTCAGGTTGGAAGCAGCTTGAAGTAACCTGATCCAGTAGAAGTATTGAAAATAGATGATATTCGAAGTTCCCTTCAAATCCAAAACTTTTTATGATCCTAAGAACTTGATGACAAATTCCCAAAACTGGTGATTCAAGCACCCCCCGCCGTAAATCAGATCAAAGCTATCTTCCTCAGGACCTCAAGGTGAGTGAAACAGCAAGCATCACAAAATAGGGTAGAAAAATAGATACTAGAATAAGTGTCCCCATCTCAAGATTATCTCAGGTACTCACCCCCAAGGTACAATCCCCACTCACTGAGTACAATATATGACTAAAGTCACTCAAACTGCACCTAAACATAAAGAAGTAGTATAAAAATTAGTTAAAAATACAGAAATTTGAGGGGAAGACTCCATCGTAACTTCTGGGATCTGTCGATAGCCTGGACCTGTCTTCTCCGCACCTACAGCCACTTATTAGGTAAGAAAAGTACTCTGGGCCTGCTGAATGATTATCTCAAGGTGGAATTAGAGCTTGTTAGTGTATTGCTTTGAATTAGTATATTACTTTGAATATACTCTCACAGTCATATATCACCAGCAATTCTTGAACCTTAACCTGTCACAATTTTATTAATAAAGAGAGATATTCTAGTCAGGATGGCAAATTCACCCAGTTCACATCTCAGTGATTGGACTTTACCTTTGAGCTTTAATTCACTCTTCTGTGAAAAACGGTAAAGACCTTTCCATCCTTTGGAAAATACCTTACTGCCTAGCAGTTCTGAAGAAGAAGGATCCATTGTTAATAGCAAAAAGGTGTTCCAGTGCATGCGGGAGGGTTGAGGAGGGTACCACCTCTATGGCTGACAACAGTGTAAGAAATCTAGCTGCTTTCTAAACAAATGGTTCATTTTGCTGCTACTTATCAAATGAGCAGAAAAACAGTGGCTACTCAGCCCCAAGAGAATGGAGAGCCTTCAGACATTATAATTACAGGGTATCATAAGCTCCCCCAAAATGCAAACGAAAATATAAGTGTTTCTGTGAGCTAATGAGCCCCTAAGCCTCAATTCCAAGTAGCAGCTGCTCATCACAATTTTAAATCTGCTATGCAAAAGAACCCAGAAGCACAGCTGCTTCTGAAGCAATACCGGAGACAGAGAACTGATGCAAAGAAAGTTGTGACATGACCTAGAAGCATGGCTGGAAAAATGTGTGACTTCACACTCTTCAAATGGGCCAAACACCAAGTGTTTAAAATGAGGGATGAACAAAGTTTTCTGTTTCCAAGAATAAATGCCAGTGGCTGCACGAAACAAGGCCTAAGGACTGTCTTATAAAGAGAGATAGCAACTGATGACTGTAGCCTGGATCTCCTTACAAGTCTCAACACATCATGGCTCTCACTGATGTTCTTGCCAGCTGTCAATAGCTCTGCACACATTTTCAGCTTTCTGTCATGCAGAGTTCTCAGTCTAGGCCAAGACAACAAAGAAAGAGCAAGTATAAAGGCTCGACAAGTTTTAGTTTCCTCACAGTGTACCTAAAATGACACAGCCCCGACCTAGTAAAGGAGCAATACATATGCTTAATTTTACCTCATGCTTTTTACCTCACTGACCATAATTTATAGCATTTCAAGATTAAAGCCACAAATCATTAGCTGGGACCACAGCAATCCCTCTGATCTACATCTTCTTATGCCAAACATCCCAATTTCTCAGCTGTAGACAAAGTCATATTTTAACATCGGGTGAAATCTTATGCTGTTAAGGCAAGAATCAATGCAACCGTTAAAAGCTGATGATTTTTTTCACCCCTTTAAAGTCTGTGGCAAGGTGAACAGATAGTGACTTAGATCGAGAGATGGGGAGAGATGGGGAATAAGTTTTTAAGCACTTTTTTTAAGCACTGTTTTTGCTTAGACACTAAAACAAAGTCCCAGTTTCAAACATAATGAAAAAGAGAGAAAACCACTAATAGAGAAACATCTGAATGCTCTTGAGGTAAACTTTTTGTTGAGTGTCATGCCTCAAATGCAAACGGAACAATCTGATTAATCCTTGAGTCACTTCCATTCTATTTCTTCCTTTTGCAAACACCATCAAGGAATTGCCAGTTATACAATTTAAAAAGAACAGACCAGGTTATCTTGTTTTGTGAACTCAGTACACTGTTTTCCAGTACAGGAGGAAATCTTCCCACCACT
Source organism: Cnemophilus loriae (assembly GCA_013397755.1). Classification (NCBI taxonomy): domain Eukaryota; kingdom Metazoa; phylum Chordata; class Aves; order Passeriformes; family Corvidae; genus Cnemophilus; species Cnemophilus loriae. Next base: position 424,957 of record VZTF01001327.1, read on the forward strand.
ATGCAGGCAACCTACACACAAGGGGCCACTACACTGGCCACAATCACTGGGAAACCACACCTCCTCCTAATAGCTGACATGAAAAAAAGATTAAATGTCAATTCTGCTAGAAGAAAGTTCAAACATGGTCCTAAATTAGCACACCTGAAGACCACCATGGGTATAGATTTTTTTTCTTACAGGATGGAATACAGAATTAAGAAGCACTGTTTACCTCTTCAGGCTGGAAACTTGAAGTGTTGTTTGACTGGTAGGTATATTCAAAATTCACGTGTCACTTGTAAGTTTATGCCAGTTACTCCTGTTCAAGAACAGTGCAACTGTCATGGATAGTCAGAAAGAAGGACAGAATATCTTACTCGCAGCAACTTCAGGCAATTGCTCAAGGGACCTACTCCTAGCACATGCCACTGTACTCTTTTTTTCAGCTCCTGTAAATCCTACTTGTCTTCTTGCGAACATGGTAATCTCAGGTATTTTCCCACATGTCCTCACCTCTCATCTTCACTATATTGGCCCTGTTTAAGATTAGCCTCTCGTTGATTCTGACAAGTGAGCCACAGCACATAAAAATGGCTCATGTTTGTTGCGTCTTCCTTTCAATCAAAATACAAAGCAACATCCCTGAAATACATACCACCATGCAAACTGCCTCTTGCATACTGAATTAAGGCTCAGGGGCTTCCTGCTCTAATATGAATGAAGTACTCCTTTGAGAGGACTCCCATACTCATAGAAGGTTTTAGTTTGTTCCAAAAAGGACCAATATCCATCAAACCACAAAGAAGACTGAAGAGCACATGGAGAGAGATAATAGCACAGTGCTAACAAGCAATAAACTGTTCCTCACACTTATAACGAATGCAATACTTTAAAAGACATAACACCAATAATAACTTGGTTTATTGGTTAGAGTGTAACACCAATCACAAAACTCATAAATACTTTGCCAGCATTCCTATCTAAATTCTAGAAGATTAGGGGCATGTCTCGGTTCAAGGATACTCGCAGCTCTATGGCAGCTAATAAGACAAGACCTGTCAGACACCATATTCTGCTGTCAGGATACCTCCTCATACCACTCAAAACCTTCCTTAGTTTCACAGTACCTCTCCTAATCACACTGCCCTACCAAACTGTCACAGGAGCAAGCAAAGGAATAAAAGAGTAAACCATTGCAATAAAGGAATAAAGCTGACTGCTGTTTAGCAGACTTGAAAGCAACTACAGACCTTCTTCTTTTTGCAAACATTCCAAGCCAAGGTGAATCGGGTCTGTAGTTGTGACCTTCTGCCTGGAAGACAATCCTGATAGGAGCAGTCTCAGCTAATATGGGCATCCAGCAGGTATGGTAAAGGAACATTGCCCATGTTCTCTCCTATCACCTTTAGGGAAGCCATTGCCTCTCACAGTGTATTTGTAGAAGCTACCACAAAAAAGGCTTCTGGAAAACACTTGTATTGCTTTTTCAAGTGTGGAAGAAGACGCACAATTGATTTGCTGTCAGGTTGGAAGAATGTGCTGCTGGTAGAATATTCTGCAAGGTCTAGCCTTCATTTTAATTAATGGTTTGAATGACAACATGGACACTTACTTCATTGTAAAGTGCAAACAGGGTGATGTAAGAAAGTAACAGACACAAGGCTTGTTAAGAGACAGAACACTTTGCATTACCAGGGAAAAAAACAGAGCTGCTTTCAAGCACAATGGCCTTTCCACAATTGTGTATCTGGATGAGGGCAAGCAAAAAAGGGCCACCACCCAGGGCAAAATTAGCATTATAAGTCTTCTCAAATAATGGAATGAAACAGACAAAGTGCAAAACCAACAGTGCCTACTGAAAGAGGAATATTAAAGTGCACAGGTACATGAACACTTCCTGCAAAGAACATACTGGCAGTTTTGCTGAAAAGGTGATGACAGATATCTAAATTACTGTCACAGCTAAGGCATGGAATACACAAGATTACATTTTGCCCTGCCCCTACAATTATTACAAGATCACAATGAGAGGAAATCAATGCAGTGCGCCAGGAAATAGCTTATACTGGAGTTTAAAGAGAAGAGCTACTGAATACAGCTCTTCCTCATCCTGACATAGTGTGAGTATATCAGGCAGAAAATCCTTTCAATGTTCTGAGCCATTGCGTTCTGCTGAAAATGTTTAAATGACCTTATAACCTTTACTCTGCTCTTTTTATTAGTGGCCAGAATATATGCCAATGCTGTATTTCATCCTTCTCTAGCAAAGAACTATCACAGGTCCTTTTAATCACTTCATTATCACCTTTTGGGCCAGAGAAGGAACACATGCTTACTCATATGAAGAAGTTGTAAATGTTCCCCAGAGATCTGCTTGGGGAAGACACATTTTTTAGATGTTAAATAATGAAACACTAGTTTCTAGTTAAAATGATTTGTGTTACTTTCCATTATCAAACTGGTCTATCCATTTAAGTTCTATAATGAGCTTGGTCAGGATCTTCAGCTGGCATGTTACTCAGACAAGCTGATCAAACTGAAGTTGAGATAACAAATAGCTTTTCATGGCAAATACATCCTTTCACCAAAATGAGTCCAACTCTCTGCATCCTTCGATATTGTGTGGCAAACTGGTTTGTAGCACAGCCTTGTATCTGTGCTCATGCTTACCTGCATAGATCACGCAGCAGCGAAACCATTTTTTCAGATAGACCATGGCAGCTGAAGTCCAGCCTACTTGTGCCATGACACTGAACTGGAACACTAAAGGCTTTGCCCCAAAAAGCACTGACAGCACCACTGCCTGTCCAGCTGGTTTCCTCTCACACATTTGTTGCTATAGGCACAATCTCAGAAGAAAGTAATGTTGGGTTCAGGCACACATCCTGCCCTCTGGTATAAACCAGACTGAGGTTCTCATAACCTAGAGGCCCACTGACAATGCACCGGCAGCGTTGAGAAAATGTCTAACAATTGACTGCCATCTAAGACCAGAGGTCAATAAAATGTCAGGAATGAGAGCTAAAGAAGTAGCTCTGCTTCTGATTGTGGGCTGAGGTGATGGTTGGCAGAGAGAAGAAAGCTCTTGGCTCACACCTTCCAACATCCTTCGGAGGCCCAGAATATTCTGGAAAACAGACAGGACTTCCCATATGACCTGTGAAAAATTATCCTACGGGCCAGAAAATAAGAGAAAAATCTGTAGATAGACAATCTGCCTCATTTACCATACTGGCACATGCTCGTGATCGCAGAGCCAGCTAAAGTCAGCCAGGTTTCTGAGTAGCTGATTACATGCATTTTGCTCTCTATCCATAGGCAACAAGTCTGCAAGGTTAGGCCAGCTTCTCCAAGGAACAGACAAACTGTGACGGTACTTTTCTGTCCTCTCACTATCCCAGGTGTGCTGTTTGTTTTGTTTTTGAGGGCATGGAACCAGATTTAACCGAGAAGAAAAAAATCCCAACAAATCCTGTTCTGCCCAACACAACTAATTTCTTGGTTTTTTAGAGGGCAATTACTGCCGGTTTTAATACATGTCTTAATGAAGACTGATTCATGAGCTGACTCCCTTATAAGGGCTTTGTAGTTAAAGAGACTGGGAATAGGAACCTTGTTAAAATAAAGCTCTACTGAGCATTCTGCATTTCAAGACAGTTACCTCTTATGACTTTCTCTATTTGGTTCTCTAATTAAAAGGTTTGAAAACATGAGCAGGGAGCATTTTACAGAACACAGGGAACCTTAGGTCTCTCCGCTTGAGCCCTGAACTGAATTTAACTACTCAGAGACTGTCAGTGATATAACCATGGTGCATTAACCCCTCCATATAAGCTCCACTGGCAGTTGCAACAGCTCTTTCAGCAGCACCATGTGAATATCAGCCCTGTAATCCAGACTGCTGAGCTGTGCAAATTCATGGCTATCATTTCTTTGTCTGTGTCCCCACTGCTAGGCCCAGCAAACACCTGGCTCTAAATAGTGTCATCAGCATCATAATCTAGACACATGGTTGCAGGAAAAATGTTGCAGCAGTCCAAAAACGGGTAACAGGTTTATTGGTGGATAAGTGGAGAGCTGAGCCTTCAAATAAGAATTATTGCTTCACTTCCCTCCTTCCATCATTGTGATGGTCCTGATAGATCACTGAGAAGTATAGTCCCCAGAATTTCTGTGAAGCACAGACAGAAGCTCTAGCTATAACAAACAGCACTAGCAAAATGTCAGTAGATTCATGCTGTTACCACCCACCAGCTGCACCATTAAAGGGTGTCTGCTCCTGAGAAGTACATGAGAAAGGGATGCCCAACAGTGCCATGGAGGTAGACAAGGGTGATTTACAGCTCTGTGCAGGCTGATAACATGGGCATGAATCACCAAGTGCCTTCAGAGAGAAGCTAGATTGGAGTTTGTGTGGTAAGGATAACAGGAAAGAAAGCATTATCAGGTCCAAGGCCTGCCTATCTTTCTTATATGGAATATGTAAAGCATTCTTGATCCTGGGCATGACTAAACAAACAAATCCCCTTTGTGCCTTCTCAGGACACTGCAGCAGTCCTGAAGTAGCTGACACAAGTGATGCCAGTTAGATCCTTCTGTTAGGCACCACATTTTAGATGAAGAATACCACACAGACAGTCTGGTCCTGGTGGATACATCTCAAGAGACAGTTCCTAAGCTCTCCCGTTAAGCAATTGTAGTGCTATCTTAGCACAAAAGTTAAAACAGAGAGATAACAGTCTGACACGAGGGTTCTTGGCATGAGGAAAAAAAGGAGACTGAAAGACAAGCCAATGACCATGTCTGTGCCTGTCAGCTATTGAAAGGAAGGAAAATTAACCATTAAAGTCACTATAAAAACACAGGTAGAAGAGAAAAGAATCTGAAATCATGTGTGTGTCTCAGATACTTTCAAATTTCAAATGGCACTCAGACCATTTGAAATTAAGTGTGATCTTCCCTGTGATGTCAGTCATCTTTAAGTCAAGGCCTTCAGAGACCTTCAAGGTCCTCAGTTTCATGACTATCTATTATATTCTGCAGTATCTCTGATTAATCCTTCTCAAAGGACAAAAAATTCCTTACAAAGATGAATAGCACTTCATTCTTACAAAATATTTGAATATAGAACAACGTGATATTTCTCTTTTGCTCTAAGTGAGCTGCACTTGGAGCAGATCTGACCCTTGTCATAACCAATGAAGTCAGTCATCAGCCTTGTACACTGTCTACCAGAATATCTGCATACTGCTCCCTTACCAGCCCATTCCTTCCTGATAGGGAAGTTCAGCACAAATGCAAGAAGGAGGATTTTCGAAGGCCCTTCTCCATGAGCTCTTCTCAGATCCCTAAGAAAGTTCTTATGGCGCAAGACATGAAAGGAAGATTTTGACATAGACAGACACTTCTTTCCTCCTTTGCTGAAGCTGAATGGGAATCCAGGCAGGTAAGGAGAGCAGCCACGTCACACTGCAGAGAACAAACTTTCCAGCTCTGAGACAGCTTTCAAAAACTAAAGTGGTAAGCGAGAAGCAAGACAGCACACTGCAGCTGAAACTGGGTAATGGGACTTTTCAGAGGAGGAACAAGTAGGCTTCCCCTGCCCTGCCATCAAGAAATATATTTACAGAATCATCTCTCCCCACTGTCAGAGACAGAATTAAGAGCAAAATTCCCATTGCTTTTTTTCACCTGGTTAAGTCATCATGCTTGAATGTGCAGGTGGCAACAGTGTGAAGGCATATTGCTCAACTGCAGGTAGTGCCATAACAGAGCAATAAGCCATGCCAAGCATCCAGCCCAAGGAGACAGCAGGTACTCCTCCCAGCACTTGGAGTCCCTGCATAAATCTGATGCTGGGTTCCAAACACAGCTTCATCCCTGCTGCATATATCCCAGAGATACCTGCCCAGGAATGTAATTGGTTCTACATGCCTTCAGGGCTTATGAGTTCTTATTGGATCCTTTCACTCTCTAAACTTCATGGAAAGAGGAATTTTACTTTCCAGGTTGTCCCGCACTGAACAGATTTGCTTTTGTTCTGTTTCCTGGGCCTTAAGTGGGGGGAGAGAATAGGTGAGGAAACTTCTACAACACTAATCCAAACTAGTCAGTTTTCATTAAATATAGTGTTTTTAACACGGACTACATGCTACCTGGCTGTCATGTCCTTAACCTACAATGTAATTTTTTTACCAGAGATTGTAGGATGGGAGTTCAGTCACCTCCTCCTACCTGGATGACTTACTTACCCTCCTAATGATTTATCAGAGAATTTGCACTGCATAAAAGTTATAAATAATGTGCAAGTGTCAATGTGTTTTATGTATTCACTTCATGTTCAAGTATGAGCCATGCTGCCCCTGCATTTGCTGACTTTGGGCTTCTTTTGGATTAAAAGCTTATTTCAAATCTTTCATAAACTAGACTATTACCTTTTTTTCTTGCCACGAAATGCACACCTTTTCACTGAATCACTTTTGCGTTCCATACTGCCAGCCAAGGCTACCGTGAAATATCTGTCACCCAAAAGCTACTAATCCTAATCATAATTTCCAGCTAACCAGTAAGGCAAAAAATAAATTACTTTATCAGCTCCACTCTCTTTACATCTGCTTTATTCCCAACTGTAACATAACCAGTTATAATTGAGTTGCAGTTTAATCAACTAAGTGGGCCACCCTGTGAGGAAAAACAGAGGGGAAAAAAAAAGAAAAAGAGAAAAAAAAAGAAGAGAGAATCTAGGTCGCTCTGTTCTTAAGACAGCAAAATAGATAATTGCTTCACTCCACAGCATCCATGCTGCACTTGAGGTATGTTTGAGATCTTATGTAACTAATACCATCCCTAGGTTAGCCAGACCATCCCTAATAATACGCCATAAATACTACTTCCACACACACGAAGGTGACAGATCTGACTTATCCTTTTCAGATTGTGTGAAAACAAGGACTATTCCAAGCCATGATATTTTGAGGGGATTTTTGTGAGTTTTTAAGAAGGGGAAGAAAACCCCTTTGATTATTTTATTTGCATCTGCAAGAAATTAACAGAAATGCTGGTCTTCAGCTGCTGTAGATTGACAGATCTCCGTCAAAGACAGTTGAAATTTCTAAATTACATTGTGCTGTAACAAAGAAGTGCCTATGAGTGCCCAGCACCTTGTCGTGCAGAATCAAGCACTGAGTTTGCCCGGTCACCCAGAGATCACCCCTGTTGGGCTAGATTAGTTCTATAGTTCTACTGTCTTTTAGTTAGAACTAACTTTTGGAGCACATAAAAAAGACCTATATAGAAGGATCTTGCACAGCACAAAGCAAAATATACACTAAAGTGATCCCTAAATAAAAAATAGACAAATAACTACGTAAGAACCAACAAGAAGACAGCACGCCTATAACAGAGACAAAATTAAAGGGTGTTGTTAACTCAGGGCAGCCAGTTCACAATAGTCAACTGGAGTAAAAACAGCATTAAAACTGACACACTCTACATTCAACCCAGGGAGAGGATTCACTATGTGAAGCAAAGTCAAAACTTTGCACTTCGAGTTCCCTTTCCTGTGTGGAAGCAGAACACTCTTGTCTGTGGTAGTGTCAATTGCATTTTACCCTCCTATTTTAAGCTGTTTATTGCGTCTGCCAGCATAGCAGGAGTATATGCGACTGTTTTGGAGGAAAGGTGCTGAGTACCAGGAAGAAGGAGTACCACCTGAAAAGTTCTACCAGATGACATTCAAAACGCAAAACCAGAAGTCCCAATCAAGTACCTCGGCCATGAGGCAAGCCATTGTCTCCTCAACAGGGGATCTCAGGCCACATGACCATAAAAGGTGTTAAACACCATGTTCAGAGAGACGTGAATTGCAGTTGGATCTCTGCCTGGCACAGTGTTCATTGGCAATATAACAAGATGCACAATCAGAAGAAAGGGGTGGCACATTCATTCTCTTCCAGAAGCCAACGTCTTGCAGTGGCAGTGATCTGGTGTTCTACCACTCACCTGCGTGCCCTTGCTGAAGGTTTCCTTTGAGCACTACTGAATTAGTCAGACAGTTTTAAGGAGCCATGGTTGAAAAGCTATCAGCCATGGGGAAGGAGCCTGTCTAGGCTACAGGAGACATTCAAGCCCAAGAGATTCAGTCCTGTGTATAAAACATGCGTCTTTCTCTCAGTGCTGGGCCAGCACAAGGCACCCTCTGAAATCACTGCCTACATAAGAGCTCTAAGTCATACTGTAATGTGACCCTGAATCCAGAATATTGAGATTGCAGGCAGCAGGCGCATTAACTACAGAGCGTAATCTGACTCTAACAATCAGGAAAATAGTAAGCAGTGGTACTGAGGAAGATAGAACAGTTTATTTTCAGACAACTGTTCAAAACCAGGAAGAGGTCCCAGAGAAAAAACTAGTTCTTAAATTACTTATCTCTCAACTGAATTATAAAACCAAAAAATTGCCAAACGCATTGAAAACAGCTGCTTGCATGTAAATTGCAGGTAGAAGTTACCATAGAGGTAATTTCAAGCCATGCTTGTTACATGAAACTCAAAATCCTTACGTGGGCTGAAACACCACAGCTGGAAAGATACCCAGTATAGCCATCTATTCTAGAAATTAATTTGTAAATCCACCACGTTCTTTGAAATAAAATCACTTTCAATCTGAATCCAAAAGCTGATTTTAAATCATCCATGAGCATGGACATAATATAGCTAGCAAACCTCATCTGTCATACAAATACAAAGGGGCTAAAATGTTTTGAGAAAAGGGAAAATGTACCACAGCTCTGTAACTAACTCACCCAGAGAAACATAATGCTGGTTCCCATTAAGCTAGGTTTGCATTCTGGACACCGTCAGATGTTACCACATATTGGAAAAAAATCAAAATTTAGTGTAAAAACTAAACCACTTTTTAGAGAAATTCCGTTATTATGGACAATCTTACAAGTGAAAATTCAAAGGCATCAACTCTCTACTGAAGTACTCAGGACCAATAATTATTTCCTGCCTCACTGGCCCTACCTCTCTGAACGTGTACAATTATTTCAAATGCACCCAAGACTCAGTTTCCAGTTCTTCCTGCTTGCTGCAGCAGCAGGATTCCCTAGAGAGAGCACCTCTCTTCTTTCCACAAGTCAAGAGACAATAATTACTGATTCAAGGATGCTCATGGCCAATTTATTCACATTATTCTTTTACCAATATTGTCCTTTGCTTTAAGTAGCTCTTCCTTCACTGCAGTGTTCACCTCTCTCATGTATTTAGAGAGAGTAGTGGTATCCCTGCTTAACCTTTTTCATCAGCATTTTAATCTATCTCCACGTAATTACAAATTTCCTTTCATGCACCTTTTAATCTTGTCATTGTGCAGCCCAGGTAACGTGGAACAGAAACTTCTGATATTTAAAGGAAAATACAGAGGAGAGAGTTGCAATTGTCAAGAAAAGTGTTTTAAGCATACAGAATTAATAAAAAAAAACCAAAAACACGAAACCAAAACACAAACCAAAATTTAAAGAGACTCATCTATTTCTAATGGTCAAGATTTTTTCTAAATATTCTTCCAAACACTTTTATTCCCAGCTAGAACTGTGTAGAGGAGGAACTACATACATATGTCGGCAAAATCTCTGAGTATTTTCTCCTTCTCCTCAGTTTTTTTGCTGACTTGTATTCTGTTTGGGATTTTAAATTTTTTTTTTTTTTTATTTACAGAAAAAATAAATCTGAAGGAAACTGCAAAGAGAAATCTAATCCACAAAGAGCAAAACATTCCACTCAGACTCAAGGAAGAGTAGCATGCATAAACTTAGCTCCAGCATAAAGTAAATAACTGTCAGAGATTAAAAATACATTGGTTTGGACATGATGTCTTAGTCTCGTGTAGTCTTTCATGTTTGCAATATGTCTTCTTTTCTTGATTGCTGACAAAAAAACAAACTAGGTGTTTAAAAGTTTTTCATCAAAAAAAAAAAACAACACAGTAAAACCAACTTAGTAAAACCTTTCCAAAGTCCTCTTGCAAATTAAGATTTTAATTAATATGTGCATTTTCAAAGAATTCAAGAGACACACGCACTTAGGACAGGCACTGGAACAGAGGCCAGGCAGTCCCACACAGTTTCTGCACCTTCGGGGAATGTGCAGAAAGTTTCACACTACATGCAGTAACACAACGGCAGTGAAGCAGAAACAGCAAGGAAGTTTCATTGACAATATCAAGTCAAGGACAAATTTTCAAATCCATTAAGTCCAGGAAATTCAGCTCTTTCCGGCATTAAGAAGCAGGAGTGATGGAAGCACAGAAGAATGCTGTTCACTTCCCAGGAAGGGAAGGGCAGTGCTCAGAGGCCCATGTGTCTAGTTGAGTCTGTTTTCTTGGCATAATGGTGTCCTGTAGTGCTTTCTATGCAAGGAGACTGGGAGAGATACCATTTAACCTAGAGATCGAGCGACCTTCCCCAGCATACCCAGGGTTCTGCCACAGACAAGGCTGGCAATTGAGACAACCATCTTACACTCAGCTACCTTCAACAGAAGGTTCAAACTTCTGTTCTGCTGGTCAAACCTGCCTGAGCTCACCAGCAA
>VZTF01001327.1:445618-461200 GCA_013397755.1 Cnemophilus loriae
GCTTCGCCTCGGATTAACTGTGGCCGGAGAAGCATCGCCGGCTGCTCGTCTCTGTGCTCTCGCTATCCAGGTGGGGGGCCGAGGGCGGGGGGGCGGGATGGGGGAAGAAAGGAAAGTCGTCTCCCTGCGATTGCCGCTGAAGTACCGCGAGTGCAGCCATCCGTTGTCCAGCCCGGATTCGGGACGGCATCTGAAGGTGAGAAGGAAGGAGCTGTGTGCGGTGCTAGCGCTACGTGGCAAAGCAGAGCAATACCCACTCCACAGCACCGGCGCCCAGCTTTAGGGATGCCGGCAGTCGGCTTGGAGCTGGGTGGGGAGGAGACGAATTCTGCTGCTGATCCGCCCTTTTGTCGCCAACAGGAGAGGTGGGACAGCAACCCCCAAAGTAACCTATATGGGTCTGAAAGGAAGGAGGGGGCTAGGGCGCAATGCTGCCGGCAATAGTGGGAGCCCGGGGATAGGAAGCAGCAGCGCCTCCTGGGGAGACGCTGGCACTGCCCGTGGGCGACCTCGTCTGAAGGTCAGGAAGGACGCCGGGGCCGCACCTGGCACGGCGCGGAGAGGCATGCAGATCCAGCAGGCATGACAGGCAAGTCAATCCCTCCCGGGGCAGCGATGCCGACCATCGGGGCTCTGCAGTCTGCAAAGCTTTCAGATGCCAGCTGCAGATGCGGGAGTGCATGTTTCTACACTCAGGACAGCGCCTGGCACTTGGGTCTGCTTCGGTGCCCCACGCCTGTCAGTGTTTCAAAGGCATTTGGATAATGCCCTTTATAACGTGTTTTAATTTTCAATCATCCTGAAGTGATCAGACAATTGGACTAGATTGTCTTTTTAGGTCCCTTCTACTGAACTGTCCTGTTCTATTCTATAGGTTCCTAGAAAACCACTTTTGCGGCAGACACTAGGGTTAGTTTAAGAAATTCATCTGGGTAAGCATGTGCTGCACTTTTATTAATAAGTTTCAGAAAGGAAAAAATAATACCAAGACAGGGTGGAAAACCCTCTTGTTTTAAGCCTTAAATCACCCCCAGAAATTACAGTTCAAAGGGCGTAATGCAGTATTTTTGATGCTTTTTCACACATAACATAGGACTGTGTCAGCACAGATCACCGTTCTCAAGAAATGAACCTAGGAGCCTGCTAGAGCTGTGTGTCCAGGTTTCTGTGCTATTAACACAGTATTTCTGTAAACAGATCTGTGTTGCCTCCCCAAGTGCCTATATGACTTTGAGCAGGGTTTATAGTTTGGGTCTGTCCTATCGCACCTCACATTCCTTTTTCATCATCCAATTGCTCTTAGAGAGAAGGACAGTGTGCCTACCCCACACCACTAAACCTCCATATGCACACCTTGCTCTTGTATCCTGGAGTCTGGGAAGGAACCATCCAAATACCCTCAAACAGAAGGATCAGAAAAGTGTGAGCTAATTGTTAGAACACCCAATTGCCTAAAATCAGCTTTCTTCTTCCCATTTTGGGAATCCTGGGCCATGCTACATCAAGGAACTCCTGTAGCAGCCGAGGGTCAGCATAGTCCAGTGGAGCTGCTGAGAAAAGTCATTGTTCCTGTTCATAGGCTCCTTACAAACTATGCAATAGCGAATGTCCTCCCTTCTGTGCAGAGAATAGTTATGTCATCCACAGAGACTTCAGAAGCCAGACAAAACAATAGAGATATCAAGAAGTTCCTGAGAGATCCTTGAACTGCTTGTTGACCTGTTTAGAACTGCTGGTCTGTTTCCAGAGCTAGGTAACTCTCCAAGGGTCGTGTACCCATGGTTCTGTTTCCAAGCTGCACCCACTTTTTCCAGATTATACAGCTGACACGGAAGATCATGACACATGAGACAGTGAAACAGCTCTTAGCACCAACTACCTCACAGTTCCCTCGCCTTTAGGAGGACAAGGCATATCATCATCGAATCACAAACTCCACTGAGATACTCCTAGTCCCAGCTTCAGCATCTCTACCCTGCTTCAAGCACTAGCTTCCCAATAACTCCCACAGGTACCTTCCAGATGAAAATCCAATCACTTGTGAGCCTGATTTGGGTACCTCCTGTCCAGGTGATACCCCGACTACTCAGTCAGGAAAGTTTCCACCAGAACACTCCTCACCACATGAGGATCAGGCACAGAGGCAAGAAAAGACACAGTCAAAAGAAATTATGTAGTCTATAGATCTGTGTCTATTCATAGTCTCAGAAAGGCTTCTGGAGAAGGAGGCAGAATTTGCCAAAAAACCCAGCTGGAAAGATGGACTCATGGGGATGTGTTAGGTGGTTTACCTGCCATACATGATGTCTGCTACAAGAGAAATGACAGCTCCTGCAGCCATGGTAATGATACGAGCAATGCCACATGCATCTTCTTTCTGATGGTGTATAACAATATACTAGGTTCATAATAATTTATGAGTATGAATCTGACAGTAATACAATTTTATAACATTTACTGGACAGTAAGAAATCTCAGAAATAGCAGTGTTTTCTCACCAGAGTGAGGGATAGAGACTGGTATCTGTGTATGAGATGTATCCCAGCACCATGGACAGAGGAGAACAGCCGTACATGTCGAGGCTACACCTGACACCCCCAAAACTTCCCTAAATACCAAAGCCAGTTCTTAGTCTGGTTTGCACTGTGTAGCTGAGATATGCCTGTTCCTAACTGTGGGGATAGGCGTGTTCTTCCTTACAGAACGGTAGTAATCCACTTCGTGACCTTGCTTGGTCCAGATGAAGAGTACAGAAAACTGAGAAAAGATCTCCTCCACTGAGTTTTGTACATGGAACTCTGATTCCTTCCTTGGCCACCAGCTGGGAATCTGTGTTTATTGATATTCATGTAGGAAGTGGAATAAGGCAATAATTGGGTTTGGTGACATTTTCCATAGAAAAAATGTACATTTGAATCTCCAAAAAGAAGGAAAGGTCTGTTTTTGGAAGAAAAAAAAATTAAATTAGTCAGGATGTTTCATTTCAACATCTTAAAATGCAATGTTTGATTATTCAATTCCATATGGTGTTTGACTACTAAACTGAAACCAGTGCTGTGTGAAAACGATACTACTAATAAAGCTCACAAACAAAGTGTAAAGGTTATAGAAAATACTTAAGCAGCTGCCTGAAATGAACATACTTTGTTTTTTCTTCCCTTTCTTTTTTCCTCTCTATCCTATTATGAGCTCTCACTGTTGTAACTGCTGCACTGTTCAGTGGACTGCAGGCAAGACCTGCACAGGAGCAAGATGATTAGCTTTTTATCAACACAGCTACTGAGACAGAGGAGTTGGGTACTTGCTAAGGGTAGTTTGTGTACATCAGTTGCAATCCCTTCAGTGGTTTAGTTCACTGAACACAAATCTACCGTATGTTTCATTTTCTCTTCAGCTGTCAATTCTGACTGTCAAAACATTTCAGAATACAAGCATTTTTTGCCTCTTCAAAAGTATTGTTATGTTTCTTGTTGTTCCATTCAACTTACAGCAGGCTTTAAGTAAGCTCTTTATTTTCTAAGCAAATAGAAAAGAAACAACATAATATTCTTTTTAAGAAGTGTGTGTTTCCCTTAAGCAAAAACTATAAAAGGACTTTTCAGCCATTTCTGATAACTCTGAAGCTCTGGTCTCTTGAGATTTCTTGAAGATGAACTTTCTAGTTGAGCATTTGCTTCAGCTATCACAACACCAAATTTTAGCTGCCCACACTTAGAAAAACTGAAACAAACGTATTGAGCACTCTGTCTCAATGACATGTGAACACAAGAGTGCAAATTATATATTTTTAATTATTTTTTAAAATGAGCACAGATGGCCCAGCCTATTTTATGAAAAGACCCTTGGTAGGCTGCCATTTACAGCCTCTATCTCCTAAGCTGACAACTTCTTGCTTGTATTCTACCTTTTCTACTCGCCTAGTCCCTGTATCTCCATTCCTTTCTTTGTTTTCTGTTCTCTGAACAAGCTCTTGCCTTACCAGACTGATTGAGAGTCACTTCTCAGCAGGGCTCTGATTCCAGTGGATAGGCGTGATCAGGTAAATATCCTGTAGCTCTTATCTCCAGGATTTACAGCTCTGCATTACAAGGCTCCTTTGGCAGATAGAAGTTGTCCATAAAGCCAAGAATCCATCTTTATCATTGCAGTGATTAAATAATGATGTCTCTATCCAAAGCATATCCAGTTTTTGTCATGAGATTATTATTTCAAGTACTTTTGGCAGGATTTTTTCCACCAGCGGATAAGTCATCCAAACCAGAGCATTCTGTGATGTGTCAGCTGATACAGGAGTTTAGAGGCAAAGAAGGTAAAAAAAAAATTTACTGTTCTGTATTTGATGCTGTTGAGACATTCTACTTTGATGTATCAAAAGTGCTGCACCTTTTCAATGACCAAATCACTTTGCCTTGACTCTTCGCTTCAAGCAATACATGTCTGTACAAAAAAATAAACAAAATCATAGCAGAGTAACTCAGGTTTTTTTCAGAATTCTCATGTTACGGAGAGGGGAAAAGAGGTCACACTCTTCCTCTTTGTTGCAATTTAAAGTGCAAGCAAGATTCAAAATGTCAAACATACTTTACAGCAGAATTTCTCTTTTCCCAGGTAGTTCTGTGCCTCTCCTTCTTTTATTACTCCACGTCTTGGAAAAGAAAATGATCAGAGGGAAACAGCATACTCAGCTGAGATGATAGCTTGGTGTCAGATGCTATGGTCTGTAGTTCTTTTCCTTTGTCAAAAGCGTAGTCCCAAGTTCTGACCTCGACTTGGAAGGAAGCCCCTCACCTCAAAATGTCAATCTCTGAGCCATAACAACAGATTTAATTGTTTAACATTTTAAACTTTTCATTAAGCATGAAGTGAATGTGTGCTTATCTTTAGATACTTCAGATACTTCTAGAGCAATTACTCTTAGGTGTGATGCAGATGCTGACAAATAAGGCTGTTATAATATTATGCTCTTTACACTCAGATGTTTCTGAAGAGACCATGGTAGTTAGATGCAATCTGACAGCTCAGGAATCCTCATACCTTCCTATTTTGAGTTTTGAACTTGCTCTCCACTACCTCACTTTGATAAGAAACCTAAATATGTGAAAAAGTAATTTTCTAGGTAGAGTGTATTTGCTGAATCAGGTGAGGGGAATAGCAGTACATGAAAACAAATCTATGTAATCCACAAAAAAGAGACATATATGTCACCTTAGAATGTGTTCGTTGTTTGGGTTTTTTTTTTACCTCAATAGAACTGTAAAAAGTAACTTGTAATGTCACATAAATAAAAGTATCCAGCCAGCTTGTTCCCTGCCTTTACTGGCATGACATTTCTTCTATTGATCCAGTCAGTGCCAGTGAATCAACAGCTCCACAGTGCTGTGGGAACACGGCTGCATGCAGGTAGCAGTGTTGGAGATTCTATCCCCTCGCACTGCACAGCCAAACAGAAGGAATACAATGCAGTGAGGATACCCACCCACCAGGGCATCCACAGCCTAACACATCACGTTGTTCTTTCATCATCTTCTCTCCATGAGGCTCCAAGGACATCCACTACCATCCCTTTTCCTGCTTCATCCTTGTATTGCCGGTTGATCATATATGTCATAGTCCCTATAATTTTTTTTCCCTTATTTTTTTAAGGCTTCCTCTCTTCTGCAACTGGCACAGCTTTCTGACAATACTGTAGCTTAGAATTTCATTTCTTTGGCTGCAAGTACTCTCTTTTTGCGTGCAAATCAATGCAATAGAGATAAAATGTTGTATCTTTTATTGATTCTTCTCCCACTGACATATTTTCTACACTACATCTATTAAACCTGTATTATTATCCCACTGTCTTCAGGGGCTATGACAGCTAGTCAGACCCCAATGATTTAGTCTAATCCTGTAATAACTCTTATAGCTAGAACTGATTAAAAAAAAATTATAATTTTGTTCTTTTAATTTTTGCATCCTCCCCATGTCCAGTTCATGCAAGTGAATCTCTTAACAAAAAGGAGAAGAATTAACTACACTGTACAATATCAGTAGAACACATCAGCTGTGACCATATTAAACAGTCACAAAATGGGTGACTGACTACTGGCCAGTAGAAACGAGAGTTTAGTAGCCTTAATAAAGTTCTCACATCTAAATATGATGCGTATTAGACAAGTGTGGCCAAAACACAAATTTTGATTTAAGCTAAAGCACTAGAGAGTTAAATTTAATAGACTGAAATAACTGGACTTGGACACTTCCATTAGTGCATGTGTGCTGAATCCAAATTAGTTATTCTAAGCCTGAGCATCTGATATGATGAGTTTTCCCGAACAGAAATTATGTGATTGTAAACATGATCTGTCAATTTAACTCTTACAGAGGGCCTTCCTGTATAATCAGTCTTTTCTAAAAATTAGTAACAAAGTAAAGGAGAAAATTCACTGTGTTTAGAGAATCCTTGGGAAATGCAGATCTGAAGAGGAAAATGTCCTGTGGTGACAGTCAAAGCATTTCAGGATTCAATAACTTGAATGCTTAATCACTAACACACATGAATCTTCGTGAAATACAAACATTGTTCCATACGTGCTCGCCTGCCTTTTAATTTCACATTGCTTCTCACTCATTAGCTACGTGCCATTTCTCACCTAATCTCCTTTTGTAATATTTAATCTTCAAATGATAGCATTTTATCAGCCAGATGATGCACACAAACAAAGCAGGTCACTATTCTTGCACATAAACATGAATGCTTCTGTCAAGGTCCCTCTTGATGTGCCAGTAACAGTGAGTAAGAGTGAGGTCATTTGCCCACTTTCTGAGACTGTCTGGCACGGGGTGCCAGGGTTGGGGGGGCCTGGTTGCCTTTGCTTCAGACTTGGCCCACTGAGGGCTGAGAAATGTATGTTCAAAGACAACTTAAGCAACCACACAGAAAACTTTGTTTTCCTATTCCATTTGTGCTATTTCTCAGGTTTTCAAGCTGCCTGGGAATGGTGGCAAATTCCCTGCTGGGGTTTCCTCTACAAATCACTATTTCTTTCACTCCCACTCTGTCTTGACCACAATTATACTTTGGATTAAACCTCTCACTTCGGAGAGCTCCCTGCTCAGGTATCACAGTAGAATAGTGAAAAGCACTCAAATAATGGGTTAGGGCTCTGTGGTTAAGCACATATTTAAGCAACCTGCTTGAAAAACAGATTTAGACCCCAAAGGAATATGAGAAAATCAAGGTTATTTAATGTGGAAATAGGACATATACAACCCACCTGCACATTCATTTGGTGTTGTCTATCCACTCCACGACTTTTTAATCCATCAGCAAGTTTCAACCTCAAGTAACACAGGAGCAAATGTCTCATATTATTAGTTTTGATTAATTTCATGGAAATTGTTGGCTTGTTAGAGGAGAATTAAATTTTATTAAGTCTTCATGAGAGACTAATTGTAGTAAGAATCCCTACTAGGAAATAAAGAATCTACTCAGGAGAGTTTTCAAGGAATTGACATCATATTAAATTGTTGCATGTTTGGGTCTCTTTCCCCTTCAATTTGAAATGATGAGAGACTCAATTGAATTAATCTTCTCCACACCTTTTTTTTTTCACTTGGAGCTACCTCTGTCACAAAATTACTTTATAAGCTAACCTTAAATGAATGTACACTTGTGGATATGAGATTTGCCTTCTGCTCCATGCCATATGAGACTGCACTATCACTAGAAAATTAAATAAAAATTGGAAATTGAACTATGGGAGGCACTAAAAGTCTGCTGCCTGTTATGTGCATGGATTTCAAAGTGTGCTATTCCTTTGTTGAAACTCATTGGACAGGTATTTCTTTCACTCCTTGTAAAGATATACCCATGAAGACCGTCTTACACCATGAAAAGAAAAGGTAAGCAAAACAAGAAAATTACCCTTCTGCAGGAGCAGAATTTGAACACAAGCATCTGGAAATGAGTGTAGAGCGAGCTTCTGCTCCAAATACCAACCAGCAGGTCCAATATTAATAATACTGCATCATACCACAATACAGACACACAAAGTTCATCAGTAAGGTCAAGTAGAAGTTTTGAGATGGTTACTAAAGGAAGGCATGGATGAAGTTTGACCCGTGAGAAGAACAGCAGTGTATCCAGAGGAAAATCTATCCCAACTCACTAAGTGATGGAGGCAGGAACAATCAAAGCCAGGTCTCCAAGCATACAACCAGGTTTCTCTGGAAGTGCCCTTTCACTTTTAAATGAGAAGTGTGATTTTTAATGTCCTAGCAGTAGACAAGGTGTCAGTCCTATACGATCCTCTTAGGAGTTTGTTTATGCAGAGGTAACACCAAAATACTGATCATGCATGGATGGAATATTTTCCTGAACAGAGACTTCAGGGAAGAAGTGGGATTCCACTGCCCTTGTAAGGCCAGACCAGAGCCAGACACTGGATTTTGGCTTGCATCTCAAGGGAAATCTTGCCTAAACTGAACCATATTCATCCATTGGCTAGCACAACTGATATGACTAGATATTTCTCGTGTCAATCAAAAGTGTGTGGATACCCAGGGAAGAGCACTTGTCCCTAAAGAGCTGATCATACTTCCAGGGACTGCAGAATAGGATACTGATAGAGTCAGTATTTGTTAAGGTGAAGAGTGGTGAGGTGGTAGTGGGAATAATTTGCAGATCAGAACTAGTTCCTTCTCAGGTAGCTTCATCCTTACAAAAGCTTAGATTTTTTCCTAGTCAAAAGAATAAAAATAATTATTTTCTGTGCTACCAATGTCTTATAAAGGGAATCCTCTGACTCTGAGATCCTGGCAGTGTCCTGTATTTTTGAGGTGAATAAGGTTGAGGCTCTGAATAAATTACTGGTTTCAATGGTGAAGTACAGGTTTTGAGCGTGTTCTATAAAGATTTTTAACAGAAAGAGAACAATTGGTTTGAAAGACGAACTATTTAAAAAGTGTACACTTGTGTATGTGTGCATGCACCCAAGAAACAGCAGAGGAAGTTTTACGTGAACATACTGTATTCATAACCAAGGACAGAAGAAACAATAATCAAACTGCTAAACACTGCCAAACTGGTGGTTTTTGAATTGACCCCATAAAATGAGTGCTCTTATAAGGTCACAGCCCGTGCGTGGCCTGTCACTGACACCTTTCTTAACAGGAAGACGGCAACACAATTATTGCTTATGCTGTGCTAATTCTTTTGCTCTTGTCTCCACAAGAAAACAGACTGCACTCTTAAAATTTTCTAAAAGTCAGGAAATGAGGACAATGGGCTTATCTTGTTTAATGTTCATTGAGGTTTGAGTAAGCATCAATGTAAAATAGCTGAGGATTCCTGAAGTGTATGAAAACCAGTTAAGCCAAGGACCTACCATGGCAAACCCAAGAGATGCCTTGGAGACTCAGGAGCGAGCATCCATTGTCCTCTGTGTCGTACATCACTGATCTTAGTTGGAGCAGCTGGGCACACTTATCTTGGTGCTAGTGACTGGATGTGAAAGTGTAAGTGCCAAGCTTTAACCTACTTAGAGACAGTTTAAAAATAGTCTCTCATCCTCCCATAAGGTCTTGCACTGAGTTTCATTACATTCATCTCCTACAGCATATATTAGTGGAAAAGTACAGAATAATATGGTGTAGGCTGCCTAAAGACCCAAGAAGAAGATTAATGGGACATGTCAGGTCACTTTGGGACAGAAAAACAGCAGAAATGTCACGGTTGATTGGTGACCAGTTCCCCCTTTGACTCCCAGCATAGGATTAAACTACGTAATTAGCAGACAAACAAGTTTGGGAAATCTCATTACAGTTCTGGGACTGAATTATTGTCAGGCTGGAATGAAATGGGTATTCAGCAGGTAAAGGTCAAGCTTTCTCAATCGTGTATCAGTCCAGAGGAAATGGAGAACCCCATCTATTCAATTCACAAATCCCAGAAGAAAATTCAAGTCATGGTGATATATTTAGCTGTCTAAAAAGGACACTCCCTGTGATGCAGCTGAGATGAGAGTTCTTCTGACTTCATGGAGGCTGCAGTTTAAAATATCACAGAAGGCAGAAACTGAAATAAATGAAGCATCGTCTACCAAGCAAACACTAATGAGAACTTAACTCCCAAGGAAATGAACGCAACTTGTGCGAATGGTGTTAAATCTCACCCCTAGAAAAGAGAATTGAAATGAAACTCACATGATGATAATATCTTTCATGACAGTTTCTATAAAACTACTTCCTTACTTTTGTTAATCATACTTTTTTCCTTTTTTTCCTTCAAATTATTTTTGATCAAGTTTTCACAGAGTTCAAGAAATGTTAAACAAAAAAAATTAAACCTCACACATTTCTGTCAAAATCACCCAAAAATCAAAAACTTCAGCAGAACATGCTACAGACAAAACCTAATCATTTAAGAAGCTGTTGCTCATTTCTTCTTCTAGTTTCTAGAAGAAAAATATTTTCAACCACAAAAGAAATTTTGCTTCACAAAATCTTTTCTTTTAATTTTACAAGGAGTTACTTTGATCACAAAGGAGTCTAAAACAGCTTTGTTTGTAGAAAGGGATTCCATAGAGCAAAAGGAAAGGGTTTGATTTTTTTTCCCTAGGAAAGATTGCGAAATACCATGGTAGGATCTCTTTGTCAGCTTCTGAGACTAGATGAGCTTTTGGAGAAGAATAAAAAGGATAGGAACACAGTGTTCCTTCTTTTAAAATAAAGGCTTTCAGAGCAAAGGCACAGACACACTTAGAAAGCCAGTTCTCCTGGGGCCTCAGGGAAGATAAAAGTATCTCCTACAGGTTCAACAGTAAAAGAAACTACTAACTGGAAAGTCGTTCTGTTTTCTGACAGGGCATTTAAACCCTGCCCAAGTCTTACTAGAAATTTCAAAATTGAGGGGCTTAATAATTAAACAACCTTTTCCACATGGTTACCACGTTGGATACAGAACTGTGATTGAGTTATTGCTTGATGACACTACAATTTCGTGTGGGTCCCATTTGAGGTTGATTACTCGCATTGCTTAATTATAAGGTACATCACTGCTTGAACTGATTTACTGTTTTGCTTATTGCATCATGTGATTGCCTGATTCACAAAAGCAATTCCGCTCGAACAAAACCACTACCAGAAGCTCGGAAAATTGAACTCCTGCAGTGAGGAGACTGTGTCTTCCCTTGTGGGTTTTCATTACTGTGGATTTTTTTATTTTCTCCTTTTCATTTTTAAGCCTTATGCTTCTTCATAAGTATGAAATAGCACATTGATTATTTGCTCTGGATGGATTGTGTGAGCCCATTTTTCATGGTGGATAAAGCAACATAGGTGAATAACGTCCCTCAGCTGTAAGCTGAAATCAAACAGGTCTGACATTGCTGTCAGTTTGTCAGGAATGGGAGGGGGATGGCAGCACTCCCAGACTGTCACGTTACCAGCCCTCCTCAAAGGAATTTACAGTGATGTTTTCACCTGTACATTCCTGAAACCAGATAAGAAGATAGGAAGAGATAATGTATAAAAGAAAAATTACCATAAAAATTACAAACAGAGGGTTCTCTTGTCCCATTTTGGGGGCTTTAAAGGGAGGCTGGAGCATAGTTTGGAAAGAATTTGGCCCAAGAATACTGAAGATGAAGTTACAACAAAGGCCATATGTGATGTAGTACACTTGGGCTGTGGTGGACAGGCTTCTGTATTGTCACATCCAAGGTTAAATCCAACATAAGGATCAGATCCTGACCCTTACTGGGGAAGGAAGTAGCAGCAGAAAAAATGGGAAAAGAATTGCTGAATTTTTTGGTATCACTGAAATGGAAATACATTACCTGTTGTAGTTATACTCAGGAAACTTCTTTTCTCTCGCATCCGGGTCTGCTTCAGCTGACTTGACAGAAGGATTTTAGTCAGGTTCAAAACTGCAGCAGGCAGGGAGGAACAACACCAAAAAAAATTATTATATGGTCATCATAGAATCATAAGATGGTTTGGGTTGGAGAGGACTTTAAAAATAATCTAGTTTCAACCCTCCTGCCATGGGCAGGGACACCTTCCACTAGACCAAGTTGCTCAGAGCCGCACCCAACCTGGCCCTGAGCCTCTCCAGGGATGGGGCATCCAGAGCTTCTCTGGGCAACATGTTCAGTGCCTTACTACCCTGTAAGAATTTCCTCCTGACCTCTAATCTAAAACTACTCTCCTTTAGCTTGAAGCCATTACCTCTAGTCACTTCGTGCCCTTGTCTCCCCTTCCTGTCCTCCCTGAAGAACCTGTATCTTCCATTCCAACTCTTCATTCACGGAGGCATCCCTTCACGTCTCAGTGATGCCAATAGGGTTATGGCCCTGCAAGCGGGCACGCATCCCTAACTCCTCTTGTTCATTCCCAGTGTTCCGTGTTCTTGCACGAAGGCATTTAAATTTGGTCTCCAATGAAGTCGGCTTACTGGCTGGAGTGTCAGGAATTCCTCCGTGGATTTTCAGGTGTTCTCCTCCGACCTGCTCCAAGCTCTGGGATCTCCTGCTGACACTGACATCAAACTGGTTGGAGTGGAATGGATGGAAGTTCCTATCTCCTGACACCTTGAATTTAAAGCCCTCCTCACCAGCCTGGCAAGCCTGTGGCCGAAGATGCTCTTCCGCTTGTTGGACACATGGGCTCCATCAGCCCCAAGTAGACCCCATTTCTCAAAATAAGAAATAATGTTATCAGAGAAGGGAATAGAGAATCAAACAATACTCACTACAAGCAGAGCCTTGTTTAATGAATCCTCCTTTAAATCTGCCACCCATCCAAAAAGTGGTGGGGTGGCCTGTCATCAGGGTGGATTATCTGTGACAGAGGCAGGACTCTGATTGTTTGTCAGATAAAGCTATCCACTAGTAGGCTGACTAGCTAAGCTCTTAGTCCTGACTCTGTGGTGAGAGCACACTAGACATCTATAAGGAAGAAACAGCAGTGCAGTTATGTGTCACAGGGAAAACCATCCCTGTTGAACTAGGTAGACCTCGCCGCAAGGCACACGTTAAAGATTGTGCAGAAACCTGCTGAAATTTTCTGGTATAGTAAATAAAGGAACATGTGCTGAGTGCGATGTCAAAGGGAAGGAGTTCTTGGTTCTGGATAACTAGGCTGAATTCCAGTCTGCCACTACTGGTGTACTGGTTTTGGGTGGGATGAAGATAGTTTCCCTTATAGCAGTTAGTATGGTGCAATATTTTGGATTTGTGACCAAAAGAACTGATGGTAACATAGTGGTGCCTTAGTTATTTCTGAGCAATATTTGCACAGGGTCAGAACTTCTCTATTTATCAGACTACACCACAGCGAGCAGGGTGGGAGTGCACAAGAAGTTGAGATGACACAGCCAGGACAGCAGATCTCAACTGACCAAAGGAGTATTCCATACACCATGCTGAGCAATAAAAACTGTGAGAAAGAAGGAGGAAGGTGGGGCTGTCCAGGGTTATAGTGTTGGTTTTTCGAACAACTGTTACATGTAATGGGCAGAGAACATCCCTGATCTCCTGGGGAAGGCTGAACACCTGCTGGCCTTTGAAAAGCAGTGGTAGAATTCCTTGTTTTGCTTTACTTGATAGCACAGCTTTTGTTTTATCTGTTAAAGTGTCTTTATCTCAACCCCCAAGTTTTCACTTGTTTACCCTTTTGACACCCTTTCACATTCCACTTAGTGGGGAGTGAGTGAGTGAATGGCTGTGCTGGGCTGCAGCTAATCCACTACAACCAGTCATGCAAAAGTGGATAAATCATCTAACCATGATGTTGTGAGGTCTGTGACCAACACTCTGCTTTACCATGCACAGTGCCATTGCACAGGCATGTGTCACCTGCATGCATGAAGGTAGTCTCATGTCGGAAGTTCACTGCAGTTTCAGGGCCAGTGCATCTCCACAGCTGCAAGATAATGTGCTGCTGCACACAGTCGCCCTTGTCTGTCTTCTCTGTTTCTTTAGAAAACTTTTTTGGGTAGCCAAAGGAAAGCTCTTGCGTGCCATGTGAGCCAAGGTCACATATCTCCTGACAGAGCTGATCAAGAGAAGCTTGCGATCTTCTGCCCTGAACTAAGAGCTGCAGTCACAAGAGAAGAATCCTGTTCTAGCGCTCTTGCTGAGTTGAGTTCCATTCACTCCTAAGATTTTCAGTGCTGATGACAATAAGCGATGACAGTATGAAGTTTGCCTCTATGCCTTGATATAAAAACCACCAGTTTGCTGCTTAGATGAGTTGGTGTTGCTCACACAGGGCCTTCACAAGCCACACTTGTGACAGTAGCCATGCAAGTCAAGGTCCCTCTGAACGGCCTCACAACCATTTGGTGCTCAATCGGTCACTCGTCCCAGATTTTGTTTCATCTGAAAACTGCTGAGAATTCACTTAGCTCGTGAGCCTCAGTCACTATGAGTCTCAGTAAGACATCTGAGAATACTTAAAGTGAAGAAGTTTCACAGTCACCAGGACAATCGAGCTATTCTAAGCTAATTCCAGCCATTCCCATCCTTTGGCCCACCTGCCCAGGACTTTGCTGAGATACAGAGAAAATACATACATTCAGGTTGATGGCATCTTCTAGGCACACAGTTCTCAGGGATGCCACTAAACCTTCCTGTTTTCTCTTTCCTGCTGAATCCTGGTGCTCGAGACACTGGGCTGGTTTTGCAGAGGTACTCAAGTGAGTCTTGTTTAGTGATCATACTGAAAACTGTTTCTCCCCATGCACCAGGATAACGCAGATCTGCTGCTGGTGCACACAACCATCGGGTCAAACACTGCCAATTGCTTTAACACAAGAGCAGAGTAACCAGAAACTATGACTCATTTCAGAACCTTGCTAGTAGCCCCTCCTAAAGATACAGAAAACTTTTCAAGCCCTCGTATTGAGACAAAATTACTGAAAACTTTTTTTGGGAGGAAAGAAATGTTTATGTCAACATATTGTTTCTTTCACAAAGGCTCCCTTCCCAGCAAAACAGGACTGAGAAGGCTGAGAAGTGAGATGTTTCTGTACACCTCTACTCTTAACATGGCAGTGGGACGCATGAGACGCTTGTTTGATTCACCAAGGCTGAAGAGAAATTAGACTATATGCTTGCAAAATATTTTTGATGAGGAAAATCTTGTGATAGAAGAGGTGAAATTCCCTTTATTTCTAACCCTTTCAAAACTCAAACTGGTTCCGTTTTAATTGCCCTTTCTTGCAACACTGTTTCCTCTGCATAGATCCTGCTCCCATTATCTCCCTTATGACAAATTGCTTGAAGTGGGTAGATTACTAAGATTACACACTTCGCATCAAGGATTGTGAAAGGAAAGTGGTATTTTCTTCCATCTGAATGCAGATAAAAAAATATCAAAGATCGCCATACAGCTGTCTAAATGGGTCAGCTAAGACCATGCCAAAGAAAGAATATTCTGGTCAGTTCTTTTGTTTGGTTGGCTTGGGGTTTTTTGAGTTTTGGTTTTAGTTTTGATTGCTTGTTGATTGGTTTGGTTTGGTTTGGCTTGGTTTGGTTTGGTTTGGTTTGGTTTGGTTTGGTTTGGTTTGGTTTGGTTTGGTTTGGTTTGGTTTGGTTC
>VZTF01001327.1:461219-495424 GCA_013397755.1 Cnemophilus loriae
GGTTTGGTTTGGTTTGGTTCAGTTTGGTTTGGTTCTGGGAGTTTTTTATTTGTGGGTTTTATTTTATGTGGAGACTAGGCAAAATAAAAAGCCAATTCCTGGGTTTTTTTTAATACTACGCTTTTTAAATCTTCTGTATGAGTTATTCCACTGCAAAGCTTTAGTATCCAACTAACTAGAGCTAAAAAGGATTTTTTGTATTTAAAAATCATCTTTTACAAAACAAGCGAAAATTCCTGGGAATTTTTCCTCTCTTAAAAAGCTTGACAATCTAAAAAGAACCATTTATTATAAAAATGAAGCCAGTAGAGAATAAATATATGAAGCTTTGATCACTTGACGACAGTTACTCAGGGTTTTATAAAGCTGACCTTCCACCTCAATTTCAGTTTCTCAAAGTCTGTCTTAAAGCAAGGTTTTGGCAGCTGTGAACTTAAAGCTAATTAAAATGAAATTGCTTGTAGGAGTGAAGACATCTGGCTTTGCCATACAAAATGACAAGTAAGTTTTTAACACAGTAGAAAAGACTTGTCCCATGACCCACCTCCAATTAGTTTACAAAATTTTTACCTTTCCCTTTTTTGCTTTTTTTTAGCTCCTAGTAGTTAGCACTATGCTCTGTAGGTTTATCTCAAAAAACTTACTTGGGGTAATTCCCATGACATTCCACTAAATACTCTAAGGGTATGCAGAAGGAGAATCTCTCCTCCTTTAGGGTATCTGGTTAAAGGAGCTATAAATAAGAACATACAAAGACGGAAACCAAACTGACAAGTTATAATCATGGTCCTTATACAAACAAACCTGGTCAGCCGCACCAGCTGGTGAGCTATCAAGAGCCTGTAGGAAAACTTGGAAATTTGCAAAGGATAAGGATGTAAAGTTGAGGATCCAGGACGTTGGAGTGGGTCAGTGGGACTATGCCGGCCAAGGAGGAGATGTGCAGGGAAGAGGGAGCATGGAGGGACAAAGAGGTGGGGTGGGCAGAGAGGGATACAGAAGGAGCCTGTTACCTGTGAGCTGTGGCTGCTCAGAGGCTTGTCCAGCGGAGCCCTGCACCTGATCACCACAGTGGTGGCCTGTTCTCAGCCACCTCTCTGCATGGCCTCACTCCCTATCCCAGGCACGTCAGTGCTGCAAGGACTCGGTGCCAGCTGCTGGGGGAGCAGCGTGTGAGCAGCGTGTGAGCAGCTGCTGGAGTCAGACCGGGGCTGGGGGTGCCTCTGGCCGGGGGTGTTGGCTTTGGAGTTAGTGAGGAGGGTCTCAGTGCCAGCAGCTGGAGTGAGGGGCTTCTTTAACCTCCAGCCACTGGGACAGTATCACATTGTACCCTGAAAACCAGCTTCTGGGGTGACCAGTGCGAGTGCACTATGTAATCACTATGATTACTTGTTTAAATGTGATTTCTGGCACCAGCAAGACTGAGATTTGCAAACAGAAGGATGAGAGTTTTCAGTTACCCTTGAGCAGCCAGAGAAATCCCATCCCGGACACCTTTTCGGTACAAGAGAGGATGAGGAACCAAAACTTGTAGGTTAGAATGATATCCTCTGCCAAGGATTCAGTCCAAGAGGATTCACTCTTACTGAAAGCTTTTCCATTGATTCCACTGGATGTCAGAGCAACACATTTAATTATTATTAGATTCAGTATGTCATAAGTGTCAATAAGAACCTGTCCCATCTACAGTATAGAGAGAATTCACCCATGGATTTTAGGAAAGCAAAATGTCAGCCTATCCACTCTGTCTTTTTCCTACTTCATGTTCTACTTTCCCAAATATGGTTGTTTTTTCACCAAGGTGGGTGGAAAAAGTCCTCTGAGGATACTATATCTTCTTCATACATCTGCAAACGTGGGCTCCATGCCCTGCTTTGCTATAATTTGTGTGAGCTTGGGAAAAACACTTTGCTTATTCACTAACAAGATAATAACATGAAAGAGTATTTCCAGCTGTATCAGGAGAATAAATAGGAAGCAATGCAGAAAAGATTCAATTGCATGAGGTTACAGGAGTAATTTGGAAGAGAAGACAGGGATTAAGTTCTACAGAAAGGATTTTTTTCTTGGTTCCCTGTTGTTTAACTCTAGCACTTACTCCAGCAGTACAGAAAATTATTTTCCCCCCTAAGCCTTGTTAAATTTCTTTTTGCCCTTCAGTAGTGAGATACCAATTCATTTACTAGTGAAAACAGGTCTGAACCTGCCTAAGCTGTACACGTTTTAATTTAACTGGTGCACATCAGAAATGCACTTACATTTTCATGATAGTCTCAAGTCATTGCTGCATGGGGAATGTGAAGTAGTTAACACATGTCTGTGGATTCAATCAAGACCCAGGGAAGTAATGATAATAATACATCAAGGAAAAATACCAGCATAAAAACTGTGCTTTCTTGCAAGTGATTTACAGTAAAAAAGAAAGCACGTAGTAATTCATTATCTTGAAGGATGTAGCCAGTTTTATTAAGAAACCATTTGTTGAAATACCATGGTTTCATTTCCAATCTAAATTACCAGAAAAACCCAAACCCTGAATAGAGATGACAGATATTTCAAAATGCTTAGACAAATTAGGCAAGTATCTCTGTTTAGGCTATCATAGTCTTGATCTTCAGCTTAAATGAATCCCATCTTGGTTTGAGAATAGCACATCAGAGCCCTCAATGGACAATTCTCACATCCTTGATGTCATTCATGGTAGATGTCCACTTGAATAGCTCCCATGTATTCTGCAGTCTCTTTCCTTGGATTGACTTCTTGTATGTTTTTGGGTGAGCAGGTACTACCTCCAGTGATTTTGACATTGCTCTAAGGGCTCCATCTGGGCCCTGCTGGATCAATCCAGACAGGTAAAGCATGGAAACATTTTGCAATCTTTCTGAAGAAGTGCCCAACTGAGCCCTGTGTCATATCTCTGTTATATAGCACTAACAGCCAAAAAAAAAGATGGACTTATCTTTACAGAAATGTATATCACTAGCTTTGAGAAATCAAAGAGCCTGGAGTACATAAACCTACTAAGAGCTACAAGAGAAGAAATCATTTCTGTGTGTATAAGAACAGCTCTAACTGCAGCTCAGCACTTTGGTTAACCAGCCTTCCAAATGTCACCATGAAGAAGTTAACTTCTGCATTTTATCAGCAGAAAATAAACACTTCCTACCAGTCTGGGATCTGACACCTGCAGCATTTCTTTGCAGCAACAATACTTCATTCAGCTGCACAAGAGCATCTGAGTGCCCAACTCTAGCTCCATGAAAGCACTACCAGAAAAGGTCAGCATACCATACATCAGAAAGGACAAGAAAGACATGAGCCACATCATGCCTAAGACACTGCAGCTTCAAGAGCCTGAACCTTCAGCTGTAGCAGAAAGAGACTGTGCCTGTGGAGTAAAAGTGAAAACTTTGATCATGATGAAGGCTGGAAGCTGGTGAGGACTCACTTTAAGAGGAAGGTCCTGCCCTGCCTAAAGACTTGCAGATAGAGAATACATTCACTGTCCTCATTGCTGATGAGGAAGTGATGCCAAAAGATCTTTTCTTGCAAATGAGTTTGAGCCTCTCAGGACCTCTAGAGGGAAGGAGCGAGTGGTAGTGGGAGTGGTAGGTGGCTCTACTGCAGGTGATGAAGGACCCCAAGCTTACCTGCCATCGAGGAAGGCTTGCTGCTTGTTGGAGGCTCAAATTCAAGATACCTAGCAGAAAACTAGAGTATATTGATTACAACTTCTTCATACAGGTACTTGAGGAACCAGCAAAGAAGGGTGTTCTGCTGACTCTGATTCTTATAAACGAGGAAGAATTGGTTGTGAATTTGTGAAAGTTGGGGGCAATCCTGGCTGGAGAGACAATGAGATCGTGGATTTCAGGATTCTAAAATGAGGGAGCAAAGTAAAAAGTAGGGCCAGCAACATGGACTTCAGGAGGGCAAGCTTTAATCTCTTTTGGTATCTGTTCAGAAAAATCTCAGAAGATACAGTTCTGGTGAGAATAGGGATCCATAACAGCTGGTGTATATTCAAGGATCCATCCTAAAATTTTTTAGAGCGCCATCCTGTAAAGTAGGAAATCAAGGCAAGGATGCAGGAAGCCTGCATGGGTAAGTAAAGAGCCCGCAACCGAACTCAGACTTGAAAAGGAGATATACAGGAGGCGGAAGTGGGTGCAGGTGAGGAGCAGTGCAGAGGTGCTCTCAGTTGTGTAGGGGTGGGGTTAGGAAAGTTATAACCCACTAGAGTCGAATCTAGTGAGGCGCAACATGAAGACCTTCTACAAGTATATCAACATTAAAAAGTAAGACTAGGGAAAATATATCTCCTCCACTAACTGAAGAGAGACCATGGTGGCCAAGTTCATAGAAAAAGCTCAGGTATTCGCTGCCTTCCTTGACTCAATCATTACTTTTAAAACCAACATTCAGGAGCTTCAGGCCCTTGAGAACAAAAATCTTGGACGAGGAAGACCCACTCTCAGAAGAGGAAAAGCAGGTTAGGGAGCAGTTAAACCGGATCTGCAAGCCCATGAAGCCTGACAGGATGCACACACAAGTGCTGAGGAGCTGAACTGGGGCCACTGCAAGGCCGCTCTCGATTATCTTGGAAAGGTCACAGAGTGGGGGAAGTCCCTGAAGACTGGCAGAAAGCAAATGCTACTGGCATTTCAAGAAAGGAAAGAAGGAGGAACCAGGCAATCTCAAGAGGCCTGTTCCAACATAAATTCTTCTGTGACTGTCTGATGAGAGATGGCTGGAAGCAGAGAACACACAAGTACTAGAAGGACTCTATACTCTCTGTGGTCTGCCAGCTGCAATTGCTCAGAAACTCTCCTTCACCAGCTTTGAAATGTAACATTTTCTTTTTCCATTTTCTCCCTATGCCAGTATTGCATAACAGAAACCTGACAAGAATAATCTCTGCAATTTGTTCTTAAAAGTTCTTACAGAGTACCTGGTGAAAATTAATGTTTTCATGGGATAAAATATTTTAAAAGATACATTTGCATCTGAGAAACATCACTACAAACTATATCCTATGGGGAATAAATAAGTGCTCCACCTCTTATCCATATACATGC
The DNA here is from genome assembly GCA_013397755.1 of Cnemophilus loriae. Lineage (NCBI taxonomy): Eukaryota > Metazoa > Chordata > Aves > Passeriformes > Corvidae > Cnemophilus > Cnemophilus loriae. Next base: position 466,298 of record VZTF01001327.1, read on the forward strand.
TAAATAAATTTGCCATTCTTGAGCAAGGCTTGTTCAGCACAGCCAGGTCACTCTAAAGTCTTTTATGATCTGTTTGCATTTAACGCATTCCATTTTCACATGTAAAGTAGGTGATAGAATTTTGTGAAAAAAAATTGATATACATGTACTTGCCCAACTAATAAGGACATAAAAGAATGAAAATGTTTAAAATATTTAGATGAAAAAGGTACCATCTACTGTCTTTAAATCGGTAGTGGTGTCAACCAAAACTCATTTAAACTGAACAAGAAAGAAAAAGACAATCTTAAATATTGACTACAACAAAATCAAGCCCAAGTAGTTTTGAATTCTAGCCACAGCCACCAGTCATATTTCTCTTTCCTCCGTCATGCATGAACAGAAATAAAAATGAGAAATAGCACAGACGAAAAATGTTATCTCTCCAAAGACATCTGTATACCATAGAATATCACATAGCCTAAAACTCAAACAATCCTAATGAAGTATAATTTTATCTATTTCAAAGACAGCTGGTTTCCATGCAAGAGATTTTTCCCATGCAAATCAGGGTCAAATAAAAGTTCAGCTATAAAGGAGAAACAAAATCCTAACTTATCTTCTTCTTTAAAAAGCCAGTCAAGATATTTTGACCAATTTTATGACAAATTCTACAACAGGATCAGCTGACTTGTAATCAGGCATTGAAGTGAGCCAGAAATGTTATTTGTGGCAAACCAAGCTTGGCCAAAAGAGAGAGGAAAACACATTAAAAAGTGAGGTATTTGTTACACCATACCTAACTGCCCACAGTTGTTGACTGTGTTAAAATATTAGATATTGTACTTCCAGAGCAGTAGGAAGATCATAAAATTTTTGTACTTCTTTTCAAAGATCTTTTCACAAAGCTGGCTAGAAATAGGAAATAGTGCCTCCTGAATGGCTGTAAATGTGGAGATTCTAAGTAAACAAATGCCTTTTCTTTTTTTTAATCTTAACTTAAATAAAAAGATTTTAATTCCTAAAAATATAATGTATGTGAAGGAGAAATAGAGAGAAAGCAAACTTCTCAGCATGTGAGTAAAAGCTTGTCAATTTTGCTGGATGCAGGCAAGAACATCTCCCTTAAGCCAGCTTTGTCTCCACACTTTTGTCTTTGTGACTCAAGTGTCTCTCCAGTTAAATGGTGACCACACACACCCTCATGGGAGATTCAGTGTCTCCAGCTGCAGCTGAGCTCAGTTTGAGCTTGGAAAGTGTTAGCAGGGGCAACTAGGGACCAAGCAGTGATCTGAGGATTCCAGGTGTGCAGGCATCATAAAACCTCTGGCAGGGTTGTTAACAGGTCATGAACACGTGTGCAGTAAAGGAAGATGATTGTGCCCAGGATGTACAGCCTGAGATTTGAGACAGAAGCCACGTTTGATGGATCAAGTATTTACTGGGTTCATTCATTCAATTGTGGCTAAATTTTTTTTTAATTGACTTTATAATAGGAAAGCTGACAAGATGTTAATTAGAACAGCAGGTATAGGTACTACAGCAATAAATTACATCTGTGCTTCATTTCAAAGACAGGAGGAGATTCAGCTTTTCCTACATTTTCTATTAGTATCTGAGTGTTTATTGATAAAAACAATGGCAAAACAACATCCACATTACCTATAATAGCAACCAGTGACTGTCTCTACATTAGCTGGAGTCCTGCAAATGCCCTAGTTTATTGCATTTATTTTCTATAAATTCAGGCTGTATTCTCTGTGGCCTTTATAAGCTTGTTTTCCTTTTTTGTCTCTAAAAGGAGAGAGATACCATGTTCCTCTGGTATGGAAGGGAATTGAAATGAATAAAAAATTTAATTTGGCTTATTTCTGGGATCTGGGGGCTAAGGGCTGTGCATTAAGTGTCACAGGGCACTAGACCTCGTTCAAAATCTTACTGTCCAAATGAGATAGAGCTGGCAAACCACAGCTAAAGTCCAGGCTGCAAAAGAGTTGCTCAAAAGAGTTCTCTAAAAAAGCTTCCTCTACTTGATTCTTCTTTCAAGAATGCTTCTTTGCATTGCTCTGATGGCATTACTAATTTTACACAGAGATGATTTTTCATCCCAGGCATGTGTGACAGCCATGTTAAGAGATTCCTAAAACTGAGCTGAATACTTGGCTTGGTGAAAAAAACAGCAGAGAGGCACTATCATCACACCATACAGACCAGTTAACACCACGACAAGGTCTACAGAGCACAAAAATCCACACCTGGGTTTTGACAAGGAGGAGTCAGTTCTGCCTCCAAGTAGAAAGGGAAGGTTTTGCTCTGACAATCAGACCCCTATGCCCATACTTTTAATTTTATGACTATTCAACTTCCAAAATTCTTCCACAAGGAAAAGCCAGGTGAAAAGCTGACACAAAATTGGGATCCCAGATACCACTCCTGAGCTGCTCTTGTCCTATCTCAGAAACAGCTCGCAGCTTTGATATGTCTAAAATCTGTCATGAATTCAAATAAGTCACAAACCATATGAGCTGAAACACTAATGATAAGTTGTTTGCAGAGTTTTTTTCCTGAGATTGGTAACCTGCTTAAAATACTGGAGTTTATTTTACCCAGAAATGCTTATTTATTAGTTTAGGTGGTGATTTCATCCCAAGTGAAATATGGAAACAGATGAGAGCTTTCCTAAGTCTTGAATTTCATTTAAAATACTGACCAAAGCATACAGTATTGAGTCATTTTAACTTATTGTCTCTTCTTGCTTAAAATTGGAGACTATTCTGCCTACAGCTACAGAAGTGAAAATTAACAAAAATCTATCTGTATTCTGTAAATGACAGAAAGCCCCAAGTCCGACTTGTATCACAGTCTGCTAGACACCAAACAAGTGTTTCCCAAGCCTCCTCCTAGGCCAACCTTACTATCTCTCACGTACAGTATGAAGGTCTCATCACAGAGAGACCAAGTTTGAAACAGAGGTGTTTCCATGTGAGAAAAATCCCTCCTGCCCAGTCCCCTGTTCAGCTGTCTACTCACCCTTCCTTCTGTGACAGATCACAATAGTCAGCTGTGACTCTACGCAGATCACTTCCTCAGCTGCATGCAGACATTGCACAACCCTCTGTTTTGGAGTTTCTTTGAGCTGCTTACACTCACAAACCTCCTCCTTAGCCAGTTTCTTCACAATTCTCTTTACCTTCCTGTTGTTCCTGTTGAAGGGGTCATCAGGAAGACCCAACCCATGTGTTTAGGCCCTCTTCTTCTTCCACAAGGCAGAGAACTGCAGAACAAATTGGGAAGTCAAGGCTGGCAGAAAGTTAGGATGTCTAGAAGGCTGACATGCATCAGACTGACAGAGATATGTCATTGTACCCAGCTAACAACTGTGGTTCTTCAGAAAATCACTCTATCTCCTCTGCTTTCCATCTGCAACCTTCAGGCTTTTCTAAATATGACTGGAAGCACCAACAGAAAATTTTATGAACATGTATTCATAATAATTACAAAGTACTAGCTCTCTGAAAATCTTTGGAAGAGGATTTTATCAAGCTGATAAAATCCAGATCAATACTGGAAATCTTCTACCGAAGTATTTGTATTTCTTTTTGTGCCAGACTCTCATTCAGCCGGTCACTCACACTGCCTCCTTAACAGGACAGGGGGAGAAAATCAGATGAAAAAGCTCCTGAGTTAAAACAAAGACAGGGAGATCACTTACCAGTTACCATCATGAGCAAAACAGACTCAGCTTGGAGAAAACAATAAAATTTATTGCTAATTAAAAATAGAGTATGACGGTGAGAAACAAAGACAAAACTAAAACACCTTCGCCTATCCTACCTCTTCTTCTCACAATCAAGTTCTCTCCTTCACTCTCAATTCCGCCCCTTGAAAATGGCACAGAAGGGGGTTGCAATCAGTCCATGATGGATCCCCTCTGCTCCTTTCTCCTACTCATACTTTTCCCCTGCTTCAGTATGGAGTCCCTTCCCACAATATACAGTCCTTCATGAACCGCTCCTGTGTGGGCTCCCCAAAGGCTCCTGAAAACCTGTTCCTGCCAGAAAACCTGTTCCTGCGTGGGCTCTTCCCCACGGGCTGCAACTCCTGCCAAGATTCTGCTGTGACATGAACTCTTCACAGCTGAAGGTTCCCTCAGGATATCTCCACCTGCCGCAGCGTGGGGTTCTCAATGGGCTGCACTGTGGATACCTGATCCACTGTGTACCTCCACAGCTACCCTTCTCTGCTCTACTGCCCTTCCTACTTGTGTCCCTTTGGTGTTTACAGGGCTGTTTCTTACATATTTTTCCAACTCTTCACTCTTAAACCTGCTGTGCAGCATTTTCTGCCCTTTCCTAACTGCTTTCCCAAAGATGTCATTGTTCAGCTGCAGGGCTCAGCTGTGGGACTTGGCTCTGCTCTGCAGTGAGTCTGGCACACAGCAGCCCCAAGCCTCCTCACAGATGCCACTCCTGCAGCCTCTCCCATCCACTCACCACCAAAATGTGGACATGTGAACCCAACACACATTTCTAACACTTTCTTCCTGTCACACCAAGCTAGCACTAGAAGAGCGAGAACTCTTCTTTCTCCCTTTCCCTTGCCATAAATTCATTGATCAAAATGAGTTAACAGAATAAACCAGGACAATATCTATTCATAGGGACATATATTTCATAAAAGAAATGCAAATAACTATAATGATAACTTTTCTAGATAACCGTATTTCTAGAAAGAAGAGTTCTGTATGGTTTTTTTTCTCTGCTGTTTTTCGAAGTTAGCAGCAAACTCAGGACTCCTTTACTTCTTGGAGCTGAGAAGTTAAGACTAGGACTTTATACAGCTGATGGCTTGTTCAAGGATACTGAGATCACCTTGTACAATTTCTGTTTCAACCAAATGGCAAACTGAGTAGAGTAACCTTGGAAGCTATGGGAATGTGGCTTGGATAAAGCAGGTGATATTTTGTTAATGGTTTTTGTCAGTCAGTATGAAACAGTTTTTAATATGTGTTCATGTAACTTGTAGTGGGAGAAACCTACTCCTTTGGGTTGATGAGACTGAGTTCCACCCTTCATAGTCAGCAAGGGACTTTGTTTTCTCTTTTCAAGGCTGCAATATACAAACAGCTTGCTGCTAGGAAGCGGTTTCTTACTGATAAGCTACAGAGCCACTGGAATATGTTCCCCAGGAGAGTGTTCAGAGTTCAAGGAGCATTTGGGCAATCGTCTTAGTTATGACATGGTCTAGTTTTAGGACTTGTGAGGAGGAGGAAATTGGACTCAATGTTTCTTATGGGTCTCTTCCAAGCTGAGATATTCTGTGACTCTACGAGTGAAGCCACAAGTTCCACCTGTGATTTTTCTTCTATTTGTAAAAGCCACAGCTATTCATTAAGAGAAGATCTCTCCACATGAGCATGTACTTTGTCTGAGTTTGTCTACGGCTTCATCTCTGCACAGGCAGGGAACTTCTGTCTTCTAATTTTAATATTGGAGATAAGCGGCATCTGCATGGGTGGATCTATCAGTGTCTTCAGAGGTTGCACTGTAAAGTGCTGGAAGAGATATGTATATGTGTAGAGGCTTCATACCAGCTGGGAATCAATTAGGTACCCTGCAAAGAGACCCAAGACAGACAGAAAATGTGATCCGGAGAATTACACCAGAGAGATGTTGCTTCCAGACAGGGCTGAAGAGACAAAGACATAGAGCAGTTTGCAGAGATCACTGAGGGCTGACAAAGTGATCTTATGCACACAGATGTATAAACACCAACTCGCAAATGTAACTGCTTTTCAAGTTAAATTTCATCATTTTTAATGCCTAGTATCATAGATAGCAGTATAAACTGTTCCTCTAACCACTGTACAAGAAAGAAGGCAGAATATATTTTTACATCCCTGCCTGAAAGCATAAAAGCCAACTAAAAGTTAGCACAGGAAAAGAAAGTATTATCGAGGGCACTTTCCAACTAAAACCAGACCATGCAGACTCTGTTAGAATTACCACTGGTGCTGATTAGGAAAACACAAGAGTCAAATATCCTTTCCAAGCAACCCAGAAAATGGACCCCTTCGTTTGTCAAAGACACTCTCACTATGGTGAGTTATGGTGCTACCCATCTGTAGCCCCAGCAGAGATGGGCAAGAAAGCAAGTAGGGAGTACTGGTTTTAGCTGTGATGGAGTTAATTTTCCTTATAGGAGCTCATGTGGTGCTATGTTTTAGATTCGTGATCAAAAGAGTGTTGGTAGGATAGGAGTGTTTTCTTTATTGCTGAGCAGTGCTTGCAAAGTGTTGTGATCATTCCCCCCCATCTCCTCAGGCTCCTCTATGATCTCAGGAATTCTTGTTAAGCCTTGGTCCTAATTAGTGGTTGTGGATAGTTAAGCTCCTCTTGAGCATATCAATAACACTGCCTGTTCCCCAGAACTTCTGTTGCCTAACAAACTTCTGTTTCCTAATGGATAGCCTTGGAAACTCATTTTTGTCTGAATCACAGCTGGAGTGAAATAACATTGTTATCACTGGACTTTTGAGGAAAATTACTGACCTGGATTGAGTCCAGGATGGAAATTGATTGAAGACTAAAGCCAAGCATCTCACAACCCTATGAATGCGGGTCCCCTGGGAGTCCCTTTGAGGTCCCTCGGCCCCAGTGGCTGTGCCAGCACCTCTGTTGGAGCAGGATGTGCCTCTCAGTGCTCATCAGCCCACAGGTTTGAGAACTCAAAGGAGCTTCATCAAAAACTGACAGAGGGGCCTGGGCTGGTACCCCCTCCTCGAGGCTCAAGCCTTTGCCCTGTGAGAGACACAAAGGCATCCAATGTGTGTATTTCACTGGACTCGGGGAGCTTTTAACAGATGCTTTGTACATACGCACACATATACATGAATATTTGAATATATACATGTCTGTGTCTATTTCTATGTGCGTGTGTGGAAACTGACTTCAATACTTTACAACAAGTGTAACATCAGTGTTACCATCTTAGATTCAAAATTAAGTTACTGTTGTGGTCATGGTAAATCTTACAGAATCATTCTGTAGGAGTTAAATCAGTCAATGATTAAGTGCTGTCAAGTCCTTTAGACTGAGCACTGAGCACTGAGCATAAGAGCACTGAGCAATTCCAAGTTAAGTTTGGCAAGGAGTCCATTGTGAACCTTGTGACTCAGTGGGAGGATCTCCCTTCTCCTCTGTACCCTTACATTCTACATCCTCACCCTTTTGCATCCCCAGTCTCTGTTGTGTATCACTCCAGACTGATTCTAATCCAGTTCTCCTTTGTGTGGTTTATCTATGCAGTAACAGAGTGAACCTTGCCACAGAATGTCGTCGTGCTTTCACAAATTCGTAAAAAAATTTCTTTTGTTGATACCTTTGACAGAGTTTCTTTACGCAATCTTAACCACCCATTCACAACAACCTTCGAGGTCTTTCTGTTTGTCACGCCACCCCACAAGCAAGCAGGCTGGGAGCGCACAAGAAATTGGAAGGCGATACACCTGGGACAACTGATCCCGATGAGTAAAGGGATATTCCATGCCCTATGGCCCCACACACAGCAAAAAAATCTAGGGGAAAGATAGAGGAAGGAGGTAATTTCAGAATTACAGCATTTGTCATCCCAATTAACTGCTAAAATGCCAAAGACCTGCTTTTCTGGAAATGGCTAAGTAATTGCTGATGAGAAGTAGTGAAAGAATTTCTTATTTTGCTTTGCTTGATCATTCAGCTTGTGCTTTTCTATTAAACTGTCTTTAACTCAACCCATTACTTTTATCACTTTTATTCTTCAGATTCTCTTTCCCATCCTACTGGGGGCAGAGTGAGCAAACAAGCAGTTGTGCGGGTTAATCTATAATACAAGGTTTTATGAAGAAATGGAACAGCTTGCTTCTGGGATAGAAATGGACTTTCTCAATTACCATTGGTTTTTGGCATGCTATAGCGAACATCTAGGAAGACAGCTGAACTGCACTGGAGCAGCTGTCCATGGGCAGTAGGACACTGTGAGCAACTGGGGAGGCGTATCTGTATTCCGAAGAGGTGTGATGGAAGTCAAAAGCCTCCCTTGCCCACTTCTCCATTCCCAGTATCCACACTACTCCCTCAATTCCCATGCTTATACTCTCCAATACCTTGCATTATACAGGTAGCTGCAAGGAGAGAAAATTCAGTCCTTGTCCCCTTCTCCTGACAATGACAAACTACTCCACTTCCCTACTCATCTCCAACTCATCAAGAAGAGTAAGAGGCTCAAATCACGTTCAAGTGAAGCTTTTAAGTTTAGCACTTACCAGGTAGATGTTTGCTAGTCACAACAAACCAATTTACAATGGCATAAACACCACTGCAATGAGAAAGAACCTGACACAGACAATCCCTTCTGTATGCAACACTCTGAAGAAATCCTACATTCCTAAAGACAATGTTTTGTCCCTGACAGTTTTATCCATGTGTATGCTTCTGTCGTGTTATTGGATAGACAAGGCAGGACACAGCGGTGTTCCCTACTTCGTTCTGTCATGTCACACAAAGACAAAAATAGTATTCAAAACATTCTCTTTTAAATAAGGACTAGTCCCTTCTTCCCCTTCATGAACAACTGCAGTGCATTTTGCCAGCATCCTGCTTAGAAATAACAGATCAAGTTTTAAGTAGCATCATTCACCAGACATTCTTTCGCATAGACAGAGATGTCTAACAGCTCTCCAAAGCAGTTCACTGGTAGAAGAAGGACTACGAGGAGACAGTCTAATGTTTCAGAGTATGTTCCACGATTAGTCTGGCTTCATAGAATCATAGAATGGTTTGGGTTCAAAGTGGACCTTGAAGGCCATCTAGTTACAAACCACTGCTGGGACACCTTAAACTAGACCAGGTTGCTCAGAGCCACATCCGACCTGACCTTGAATGCCTCTAGGGGTGGGGCATCCGCAACTTCACTGGACAATGTGTTCCAGTGTCTTACCACCCTCACAGTAAAGCATTTCTTCCTAATATCTAGTCTAAATTTACTCTCTTATAGTCTGAAGCCATTCCACCTTGTCTTGCCACTACATGACCTTGAAAATAGTCCCTCCCCATCTTTTTTTAAGTTTCTCTTCAGATACTGTAAGGCCACAATAAGGTCACCCCAAAGCCTTCTCTTTTCCAGGCTGAACAATCCCAGTTCTCTCAGCCTTTCCTTATAGGAGAGGTTCTCTCTCCCCCTAATCATTTTAGTGTCCCTTCTCTGAACTCGCTCCAACAGTTCCATGTCCTTCCTGTGCTGGGACCCCAGAGCTGGATGCAGGGTTCCAGGTGGGGTCTCACCAGAGCAGAGCAGAGGGGCAGAATCCCCTCCCTCGCCCTGCTGCCCACGCTGCTTTGGATGCAGCCCAGGACACGTTTGGGTTTCTGGGCTGTGAGTGCTCATGGCTGGGTCATGTCCAGCCTCTCACCCACCAGCGCTCCCGAGTGCTTCTCAGCAGGGCTGCTCTTGAGCCCTTCATCCCCAGCCTGTGCTGGTACATGTATTGATACCCTGAACCAAATGCAGCACCCTGCAGTTGTTCTTTTTATACCTCATGAGATTCCCACATGCCCACTTCTCAAGCTTCTCTAGGTCCCTCTGGATGGCATCCCATCCTTCAGGAGTGTCAACAGCTTGCAGAAGACTGCTATACTAAGCATGTGAAACCAAAACCAAGTCCCATTTTACAAAGATTCGCCTGATTTGTGTGCACTACTCTGTCTGGACTTGGTTCAAATATGAAAAACAAAACTATATTTAAAAGGTACTTACATGCTGTGACTAAGAAAGTGGTTTTAAGAGTGGATTGAAGCGCATAATTGGGTCGTTTGAACAATTTCTTTAGGAAGTCAAACACCATATCAATGTATTTACATTCTACAGGGCTGTGAATAGGGGAAATGTTGAGAATTACAGCTCTTCCAGGCTACTCAGAACCCATGACAAAAAAATGTACCCTGGTCTCCTTATCAGCTCTGTAGAGACCTGCATTCAACAGGTCTTGGCAGGAGCAACCGGACCTGGTACAGACGCTTTGTCTCAAGCTAATAGCACTCCCATTTCCATTTAAAGAGAAGGCCAGTATCCTGTTCAAAGCAGCCCTACACTGCACCGACCACTGCTTTCCTGCTGTTTTGGAGAAGCAGGTTGCCAACTGTAGCAAGGGGTCTCAGCCTTTCCTGAACAGAGCAGTTGTCCTGCTTGGATTGCTGATCCCCGGGGATTCCCACAAGCTCAGTGGTAGTATAAGAATAAGCTTACTCTAGCTCACTCCTACCCCTCAGAGCACCATGAGTGTTCACAAAAAGAGGAAGGTCTCCTTCTCCACCCTTCTTGGTGCCAAAGCTCTTAGACCACTGGACTACAGTTTTCAACAGCTGACCCTCATTCAGACTGAAGCTCTGGCATACCAGCATGGTAATTTAATCTAATCATTCTAATACTGGAGATTCTAGGGGAGACAGAATGCAAAGCAGATAATGGTTTTGCTAGACAAAAACAGAGTAGAAAGGCCCAGGCTTCTAGCAACACCAAATCAATTGTAAAGTATGTATTTGAAAAGGGCTTTGAAGATGAGCCAGCACTTTGCATCAGATGACAGGATGTGATTACAAAGGACTCAAACTCCAATTACAGTGTCATTACACCAAATATGCTTTTTGGGTAATGTACAACTAATTAATCCAAACTAGATTATTAATTACATTTTCAAGATTAGTGCCCCTTATCTTTCATACTCAATACATGTGGCTGGGACTCTCACTGGAGCTTAAGTGCTTTCATTTAAGAGCTAGAGGGGCTATGCAAATCTTAGCCTACATTTTTGTGACTTAAGACCATTAACCATTCTGAACTGATACAGAAATAGATCTCCATACCGTGATTAATCTTCTGTTTATGTGAAACCACTAGTAAGTGTGACTATTAAAAAATATGTTACAGCATAATTAGACACTGTCTTGTAGAGCGAAAGCAGAAATTTACATGAACTATATATTTTTTCTGCTACTTTCTCTGTATGACACCAAGTTCCATCAACAATGAAAAATAACAAAACCCAGAAACTCTTAAAGAGCACAGTTCAGATGAAAAGCTGATTTAGTTTTGAACTGGAAAAGCAACCTGTTAGGAATAAGATCGCAACCTCCCAGAAGGCCTGCAATATGAGAGCTCTGTATTTTCAGCATTGCTCAGCCACTGCCAAGGAAAGACAAGACAAAGAAGTTCTGATATGGGCAAGGTTATCTCCAGTTTTCCCATCACACACTTTTGTTCATGGTCAGTGCAAGACTGACAAGAGAAACCCATAGAGCACGCTGGCTCAGGGCCCTCTGGCCGTTCTTTGAGAGTGACAGATATACATGACCGTTTGTAGTGGAAAGCCAGCTTTGCACAGATTTGGCTGTGAGCATTTGCTGAACAGCAAGACAGCTCTGACAGCCAGCCTCTCCAGGGGGCTTGGCTCATTCTTCTGCAATGCTCTTTTCATCTATAGAATGATGGGGTTTTTTCAATCCTGTTTATTTAAAAAAACCAAACAAGGAAAACTTCCTTGAACTTCAGAGTTTTAATTCTCACTCCACAAAGAAGGCATTCCTTCTTGTGCTTATTTCTCACAACCCTTTCATTCTTGAGGTGGAAGGCTAGTCTTAGCTAGACTTGCAGCAAGCAGCTTATTTCTGGTATCAGTTCAAAGAGGATCAGAATCTGGCTGATGTATTTTTCTGTATTGTAGCGGGAAAGATTTGTCCAGGTTTTCTGACAGTACAGAGGGAAAACGTAGCACTCCTTTAAATGGTGCCTGTTCAGGGTGAGTGATGGAGGTGCTCTCTCAGGTTGTCTTTGAGATCCATTTTGCAGCACTTGAGGATCTCACAGAGATGAGGCCAAATAAGAATCTTACTTGAAATGGCTTTCCGGTGAAGTTGTGGATTGGCTGAAGCTTGAATTTTTTCGTAGCAAGGCAGCATGGACTGTCAATATTTAGATTTTTCACCACCATACATAATTCTCTTGATGGGAAGACACTCACAAGAATAAATGTTTTCCCCTCTGATTTGACAAGAGGGATAGGAGTAATACCAGGAAAAAGGAATTTTTTATACAAGTCTCACTTGTTTCCAGCTGTCACAGATCCAAATTTCTTTTTCATACCTCAGCTGCAGCATTTTTGATATCTCACAGGCTAATTCTATCTCAGCTTAAGTATTCACCTTCCCAAGAAGTTTAATTATGTTTATCATGGGATGTCATAAAATTCCCTGAAAGGATAGTTTTTAATTACAATCCTGTTTGCTTTGACAGCTCATTTGTGAATTGTATATAACATGATTATTATTATTATTTTGACTAACAGTAAGCAGGATTAAAACATTTTTCTACAAGAATGAATTAAACCTGCCCCAAGGCTGTTAGGTTCTGGTTATTTATTTTCTAAGTAAGTAGATCACCTGGCAAAACTAAGTTGCTAACATTAATCAAATTGTCCTCTTGCTTTATCATAACTAACGTGAAATATATAGTCTTAATACTCTCCTGATTAGCACACAAAGCTGATGCACAGCATGGAGTGAATAAATGCAACACAGCTTTCTATGCTCTTTTACAGCTTCATTGATCCTAACACAGTATTTGGTTTATGCAATCTCCTGAGTGCTCCTCTGGAAAATCAGGGTAGACCTCTGATCAGGATGAAAGAAGCTGCTGTTGCACTCATTCAGGATCCAGAAAGCGAGGGCTGTGGTTAAGTTTGGTTTGGGGGCTGGAGGACCATCTGGAGAATTCTAAACATGGCTGGCATAAACAGAACTGTATTTGCCACCAGAAAGTTTCTCATAATGTCTTCATGAATTAAATTCCTCTTGTGGCTTTTAAGACACATTTCTCGTTCTCTGTTCCCACTCAGGATAGAGAACAGCTTATTCCGTTACTCAATGTACCAATCTTCTTACCTAAAGAATTGTGGCCGTACTTTGTCACTGTAACCTGGATACGAGCAATCTCTCTTTTGGGTTACGTCATGTTCACAGCTTTGAAGCACTACCTGAGACACAGCTTATCCCTACTTTCTGGATCCCTCCAGAAATACTAATGTAAAGGTAAATCATGACAGAGACTGTAAGCATGAAAACTATAGGACATGCACCACTGCAAATATTATTTTAGAGCAATGTACCTGCAAAATGTTTTGAAAAAGGTGAGACAGTTATGCATGCCAAACTGCTGGTTGCTGAGTTTGCAGTCTGCTTTTAGTCTGAGTCAACACTGTTGAAAATGCAATATTCTCTGATTGTTTGTGGCTCAAGAAAGGAAAAGAAATTCCTCCTAGACATAGCAAGGTCTCCAAGTGAATCAGGGGGAAAATGTGGAAAGTGCTAAGAAAGAAGGAAGACTAATCCGGTGAAATGACCGTGAAAGTAAAAGATCCATAGTATCTATCATAAGCTGGTCATGTCTCATTGGAAGCATGTGAGAGAAACCTCAGGGAAAGGGCATTCTTTTGTAGTGTGAAACCAGCCTTTCTATCCCTAGGTCAGTCCTCCCAACACAAGGTTTCACAGATGCAGCAGGAAGGTCAGACAGACGCCCCACCCCAGACATGCTGCAAAGCATCTCTCCATAACCAGGACACTTCCCCAGTTCTCATGGCCCTTCTGCTCTTTGTGCCAGCAGTCTTTATTTTGGGATCAATTGCCAGCCTCCAAAATCAGTCTTGATTATTTTCTCCTTCTCCCTTAGCCGAGTTCTTTACTGGAGAGGGGACTGTGATTATCTCAGTGGCATAAGTGAGCCTTGGTGGGAAGAGCCCTGTGACTGGAATACTGTAATGGACAGTAACAGGCTCTTCAGTAGAGATAGGCAGAGCAGTTTAGGTGGAGGGATAGCACTCTGTGTACAGGGGTTGGACTTTACAGCACTTGCAATTGGGGATGACCTGTGGAGACTTTCTGGGTAAAGAATAGCAGAAAAACGAACAAAATAACAGTGGAAGCAATTCTGGGGGTCTACGACATGTCACCCAGCCGGGATGTGACAGCAATGTATGATTATTCTGTCAAGAGTTAAGGGAAATCCCTAGATCAGTTGTTCTCATGGGCAAATTCAACTTCCCAGATGTGCTGTTAGTAAATAAAAATGGTCTTGTGGGTGCTGTGATGATCAGTGGCTGACTTGGCTACTGTGATCATTAAATGATTAAGTTTTAAGTCTGTGGTGGTATGCAGAAAACTGTCAGCAAAGCTACTACCACGGCTTTTGGAAGAGCAGACTCTAGATTGCTCAAGGAACTAGTTAGTAAAGTCCCCTGGGAACTGGTTTTCAAGGGCAGTGGGGTCCATAAATGCTGATCAGTTTTAAGAGCTGTATTTTGAGAATGAAGGAGCAGAACTATGTGTAAAAATTCAACAAGCGAGGCAAAAGTTTAGCTTGGCTGGACAGGAATTTCCTTCTGGAACACGGAGGCAAAAAAATTCGTATGGTCTTTGAAAGAAAATTTAGGCTACACAGGAGGACTACTGAGATGCTGTAGAGAGGAAATTCACATGGCCAAAGCTCAGGTGGAGCTGAAGACAGACATACTATGGTAGGTGGCAGAGTGTCTTTTTAAAGTATTTGTATTTTAACAGCAAAAAAGTTGTCCATTGCATTATGAGGCTGGTCACCTGACAAACAGAGATGAAGATAAAGAAGAAATATTTCAGTCCTTCTTCACATCTGTCTCTAACACCAATGGAGGGCCTTGTGACCTCTGGAGCTTCAGGTGGAGGACCACAACTGTGGGAGTTATATGCTTCCAGTCTGCTTTGAACTTGTACTGAATTTTCTGCTGCAGATGAATGCACAGAAGTCTATGGGGTCCAAAGGGATTCATCCCAGGATACTGAAAGAGATGGCTGGTGGTATTGCAGGACCTCATTATTTATCAAGAGTCTTGTGAATCTGAAGAGGTCTCAGTCAACGGGAAGTTAGCAAAAGCTATTCCTATTTTCAAGGAGAGCAAGAAAGAAGACCCTGATAATTACAAGCCTGTCAGTCTCCATTCAGTGTCTGGTAAAATTATGGAGAAGATTATTCTGAGAGTTATAGAAAAGCACTTCAGAGGAAATGCAGTTTTTGGTCAAAGCAAACATGGGTTTGTGAAGTGACAGTCATGCCTAGCTAAATTAATATCCTTTTATGAAAAGGTTACACATCTAGTGGACAAATGAAAGGCAGTGCATGTGTGGGGTTTTTATTTTAGAAAAGGTTTTGACTCTGACTTTCACTGTATCCTGGACAAAGTGCCCAGCATACACATACACAGTACACTGCATGAACAGCTGCCTTGAAGTGTCTGGCTCAAAGAGTTGTAACAAACAGGGTAACATCTGGTGACCAGCCACTACTAGTGTTCTCCAGGGCTCAATTTCAGGCCCTGTTCTCTTCGGTGTTCTTGTCAATGACCCGGACACCAAAGCTTGGTGCTCATTAAGCAGGTTTGCAGCAGTAGTAAGCTAGGATGAGCTGTGGATTCCCTTGAGCACAGAGCGGCCTTACAGAGAAATCTTGACAGATTAGAGTGCCAGGATTCACCAACCATGCAAATTTAACAACGATAAATGGATTCAGCTCTTGCAATGGTGTAATCCTGGCTCTCTGTACAGTTTTGAGGACTAGAGGCTGAAGTACAGCACTGCAGAAAGGGAATTAGGGGTTTTCCTTGATGATCAGCTCAATGTGAGTCAACAATGTGCCCTGGAGCCCAAAAGTGCTTTAAGTATTATATTAAGCACAGTATATCTAACCAGTCCAAAGCAGTGATTATCCCATGATACTCAGATTGTTGCAGCTTCACATCAGGTGTTGTGTGCAGTTTTTGGCTTCACAATATAGGAAGGATATAAAAATATTAAAATGTGTCCAAAGAAGGGCAACAAACATGAGAATACCTGCCAGCTGAGCAAAGGTGGAAAGGAGCACATCTGATCTTGTTTTGTTCAGCTGGCACAAGAGGTATTTGTCCCATGGCAGAGATCATGGAGTCACACAATAATAGAAGCATCAAATGATTGGGTTGGTAGTGTTCTTGTTATTATAAAGAATCAAAAAATACTTATTTTACTTTCCTCATAGACTTTAAAAATATATAAATATGTATATTACTACATATGTATGAGCAGAAGTCAAGCTCATTAGAAGTTCATCCCAGTAGAGAGAGAATTCACAAGCAGATCTATTGGCAGAGATGGATTAATACAGGAACATAATGCTTGCCACTATCTGTAGCTGCCACTGCAGTATTAAATATTCTCTTGTCCTTGAGATTTTCTCATCAGAATATACTGAGGCTGCTTTCATTACTGGAAGGGCTTGTTCCTCCATGACACAGGTCAAATTCTACCCTTAAAAACCCTTGCAGTCTATTTAGATTGTGGATGACAGAACAGATGTCATTGTGGTCCCACACTTAACATTGCACCAGGACAGTTTGAAAGCATCACCAACTTATTCCACAGTGTTGGTAAGCTGACCAGAAGCAGTCTAATGGCTTGCACAGGTCCAAAGGAAGGCAGTGCTAGGGAAAGGGCTGCTCTAGAAATTAAGACCAAGTTAATTCCCCTTGCAAGCAAACTTAGAGGGAAGTCAGCTGTGGGAGCAGTTGTTAAGTAACTTAATTGCTCATTTATAAGGCAGCAATAGGGGGAAAAAACCTCAATTTTAAGCCATCAGGTGGTTTGTGGTGTTAAAGTACACTTTGAATTCCCATACGAGTGACACTTAAAAGGAGTTAAAGGGCAGAGTACATATTAGTGAATTAAATTGCACAGATGGTGTAATTATGCAAAAATAAGCATCAGGAACACAGGGAAGTTAGTGTTATACTTAAAACCAAATCTTAATATATGAAAATGCAGTTAAAGCAGTCAAAGAGCCTTATCTTTGCCTTATAGTGACACTATGAGGGAGAAAACTGAAAGGGAAAAAAAGCACTAAATGAGATGTGCCTTCAATTTCACTTGCAAAATCTAAAATATTTAAAGTGTTTATCGTAAGCGTATGGACTTCCTTCTCCACTGCAACAAGAGAAGGAATCAACAACTTCCATCTTTTGATTGCTGTTGGTTACAGACCTGACTCTTTCCTTGTTTTGAGGGATTCTACATGAAAACAATGGCATTTCTAGACTTAATGACAATATCTTTAAGACATGTGATTTTCAACAAGCACAGGAAATTACAAGCAAGCAGCTGATTATGAACCTAAAGAAACAGAAAATTGTAGTACTGGAGGCAAAGAAACACCCTGGGAATGAGAGTATGCCATAATGAAAGCAGGATCACAATCAGCTTTATGCAGATTTGTAACACAGGCCACTGCCAGAAGTTTCCTACAATCAAACACCGGGAAGTCTGAAATGAAGAAGCAGTATCTGCCTAGCAGGCTATTAATGGTCAAGTTGTTCTTTTAAAGGAAACTGACTCATGATGCCCATCTGTATCAGTGGGCAGAGAGTGTCCCAAATATTTTATTAAATTGAACAAAATTATGATAAGTGGCTAGCACAAGAATCCAGATGAAAAAAATAACTCAGATGCCAACAAGAAGGTGAAGAATACAGAACTACTTGCTCTGAGTGCTTTGGTATCTCAGTTGTTGGTTTAGAGATTACAAGCATTTTGTTGAATATCTGCCAGTTAACCATGCCTCCTCACACACTTGTTTATGAAGAAGCATCAGTCTTCTAGTACAGACAATCTTCTAGAATGACAATTCAGATTACCTCATCTTGTAGGACATTTCACATATGAAGAGCAGATGCAATGACAGAATGAAGCCTAGAAGTGAACTGTCCACCAATCAGACCTCCAGTGACATTATTTATGGAAAATGGGAAGTTCTTTGACTTTTGAGAAGTCGTAGAAGTACGACTTAATTTTCAGCACACCTACAGCTCCACTGCCCCTTCATGGAAGTCTAATCAGGTTAGTAGTGCCCATTGTATTCCAAGACTTTCTTTCACTAAGGTAAACAGAAACAACAGGGAAAATCCAGTGAGTGGCCAATCAGTCATTCATCATCTTGTGTACCTCCTGCCCAGCTGACCCAGCACTCCAGCATTTGGAAGAGATTATTAGAGTGAAAGTACAAACCACTGGACCCTTAAAGCCACAGATGCATTTTTCTTATCACCCAGCAAATTCAGTGTATATATGAGGTTAATCACGGTTACCACATCCAGTTTGCACTTGTCCCAAAGCTAGTTCTTTCTTCCTAGTCAAAACAGCTCAAGCATTTAGGTCCATTTCCCTGCATGGTCTCAGGTGTTTCAGACACATAGCACTTAGTAAAGCACCCACAAGTGCCAGGGTGTTTTAGTGAGGAGCAAGGAAAAGCACTTAGAGGACACAGATTCTCACTTGAGGCTCATGATCCAGCCTTTGTTCCAGTGCCTCATCCAACAGCAAGCCTTGGAGATATCTTCGAGAGAAGCTAATATGTTGTGCTTTTAGAAAGATGGGAGTATCTGTGTGTCCCGCAGCGATAACATCTCAAGACACACATGCTTGTAACTTCTTGCTGGTATGGGTAACTTTCAGATTAGGAGAGCGGCTGACACCTGTGCCCCACTCTGTGAAATACCGCATGTACCTGCACATCCTTCAAGCAATCTTCAAGATGTTCTGGGTGTCGGGACCTGACCACTGGGATATGTTGCCTTGCAGACGTTGGTTTTCAGATTTCTGAAGGATAGTTGTTACCTGCAAATATGCTTAGACCATCTTTAGGAAAGGCTTAAATTCACTAGTGCGAAGAAGAAAATGGGGCCAGATCAGAAAAAATCCTCATTCCTCATTAAATCAAATACAAAGCAAGTGCAAGAAATATGATCTTGATAAACAGATAATTTTAGGTCAGAATTTGAACAGCAGTTTCATGTGTAAATGGAATAAATGCAGCTGAAGAAAGATGTGGGCATCTTCATTAGAGAATACCACTACTCTGTTTTATTAATCTCAGCAGTGAAAAGAACAAATCACAAAGCTGAGTTTTACAGGCAAAGAAAAGAGAAAACTCCAGTTGACAGCTGCCTCCTTTCCCAAGACTATGCCTTCCTTTGAATGCTAATATGGGGACTTCTCTTGTGCATTCATTGACCTCATCAAACTGTCTGGATGAAAGGAAGAGAATACGATAATTAGCTACTGAATATGCTGAAATAGGAGTAAGAGTAAATTGTGTGTGAACTGAAATGGGTTTTTGACTTTTTGAGTTTCTAATTTCATTTTCATTAACACATCAGAAATACAATTTGTCCTGCTAGCTGTGGTTTCAGTAATATCAATTAGCCGGTCTCAGGGCATGTGTGATTATCGAGACACAGGCATAACCTTTGAAAGATGGGAAGGTTTCTGTCCATTTCTTAATTCTCTTCTGTGACACAATTATCTCTGTACAAGAATATCTTTCACTATTAGTGGTATTTATTAGGCATGAATCAATTTTAGCGAAAAACAGAAAATTAATTTTATTCTTAGATTCCCAACAGAGTGGAATTAATGGCATATTAAAGATCACACATAAAACCAAGAGAGAGAAAGACTTCTGTTATTACTACTGCAGGCGCAAAGATGACACTTCCAACAGCAATCAGAATTTTCACCTGAGCTCTCACAGAAATAAACCTCCTCCTGCTTCTCCAGCTGTAGGGGACTCCCCTAAACCTTGGATCAGTCTCTGCAAAAGGGTCTTTGCTGAAAAAAGGGGAGGAGGAGAATTATTTTCAATTTGTGTTACATGCTTTGGATTTTGGGTATACATACCATTTCTCAGGTGTGAGGCAGAATCAGTAAAGTTCAAAGCAGTGCCACAAGTTGAACTCTCAAACGTGAAGCAGAAACATTTTGCAAATGTGTCCTGGAACTCATCTAACACAAGCCAACAAAATATAAGCTTGGTAGCAAAAACACCAAAGTTAACACCAAGTATTCAGTCTCCATAACAGTATATGTGTCAGGTCACAGCCTCTTTATTCATTACCCACTTTTACTGAAACTGTTTGACAGACTTTTCCCCAAGGACTGGCTCTTGAACTTCTTCTCTTTTAGCTGAAGTTCCTAGCATGGGTCCTGGAGTGCTCTGTTGGAGTTCTAAAGTGGAAAGACCAAGATTTGATGAATACTGTAAAGTCTTCTGTTTCTGCAAAGATTTCTTCCCTCAGGATACACACAGGGTCTCAAAGTCTAGAAGCAGAGCACTTTAGCTCTAAGTATGTAGGTCTACATGTTGTCATACAGCAACCTTTCTCAAATAAATAGCATCTTTTCAAGGGCAAATGCATTTCTTCTGTCTCACCTGGTGCTGGGCAGATCACCTGTTTGCGCAGATTGTTCCATTGAGTGCAGGCAACCAGTGCTTCTTATCTATGGCCCAAAGTTCTCTGTCTTCTTTCACTTCTGAGGCAATTACTTGATCCTCTAGGAACACTACCCAGCACAGTGAAAGACCCAAAGACTGAACCAGAAATGTAGCTGCTTCTTGGGAGAAAACAATAATTGTTCTAGTCATCAAGTCATCATCCAGAAAGGCTGGCTTCCCATGCAACCCAGGCCTTACTTCTGTGCATTCAAGCAAGCCCAGTTCTGTGCACAACCTGTTCCTCTAGCAGAACATCCCAAATGATACCCTTCTATTGTCCTTCCTCACCTGGAATTAATCTTGTCTACATTTCTTGTAAAGTCTTGAAAGAGACACTGTTCTGACATTGTTCTGGAAGCCATAAAACAGGAGGTTATGGTACCAGGAGTCACAAGAGTGGTTTGCTCAAAACCAGGATGCAAGTAATTCTCCTGAGAGCGGGGCTTTGCTTTTGTTTTAAGGCAGTCTGAGTAAGCCTGGCAAGCTGCCTCAGAATCACACAGAACCTGCCCACAGAATGCTGCTTTTCTGTCTCTTTCAAGTGACTTCTGAAGACCAGTCAGGATTTCCACCTGTGATTGCTCTAATTGACAGAACTCTCAACTCCAGCGAGCATTCACATTTCCCAGCTACTGACTTCATGATTTGAAGGAGCATCTGTTGAGTGGTCCATGTGTTATGCAGTTGCTGTCCTCATGCACAAATTCAATTAAGACAGATCCCAAGGAGGTGTGATGTATCATGAAAACTTAAAATGTGCTGTGCCTGGGCTATATCACAGATGTTCCTCCGAGATCTGGAAAGAGAAGAGCCAAAATTTGTTGTCTGTCTTGGGAGTTAAGACCTGGAATTAAAGTCATCTTTACCTTCTCTACTGCAGCACTGACAGACCCACAAAATCGGTAACGCTATCTCACATTAAGACTTTTCCACATTCATATGGACTTGCAGCCAGCAGAAGGACAGCTGATAATAAGCAAATAATTAATTAAAGGCAGCATATGAAAATCTACGAGTCTACTGTGAAATTTGGTCACTGAATATTGATAAAAGGTGTTCTGTAATTCACTGAGAGTCTAAGACTGCACTTACAGATGCAGGATTAATTTCCTCCTGTCATATATAACTTAAAGAAGGTTTAGATTTCAAATAATTGCTGATTGTTATATTTCAATCTTGATTAATTCATAACCTTCTTCTCTTTCTAGAGAATTCCAGTCAGATTTGAGAAAATAAACCCACATTACTGTACATGTGGCTTTCTAAAATTTTCAAGAAAAGTGAGGAAGAAGGGTAAACATTCTGGTGATGCAATTTCTCAGAGAAAAAAAAGAGTGTTTTTCACAACCCACTGGGTGTGGAGAGTGCAGGAAAGAGCTCACATTAAGCATCTCATCTAATTATTTTCTTTATTTTGTTTACAGCCAGTCACATCCAACGGACCTGATTTCAGACACTTTCAAAGGTCTAGCAAAAATTAGGAAATACCAGAAAGTCAAACACAAATGTAAATTTAGGGACAATGAACTTGTGCTCACAATCTGAGGTACCTTACAGGCTCATGCTAATGCCCTGTCAGAGAAAGTGAACATGGAGACAATTATGGTCCAACGTGTTTGACCTGGAATGGTACAAACCAGAAGCTGTATCATGTCTCTTGTTTGCTAGAATCTTTATAAACAGTAGCATTAATTTAGAGTCATAGATAAATATCTAACAAAAAGTTCTCCTACCAGTAGAAGAACATCTGTATTTTCATAAATTTGTTTACAACTGGTGCAAGATTCAGCTCATACATACACACACATATAACTCTTGTGCCTGCCAGATCCCAAGGAGTGTTAGGCAGCAAAAAGAATTCAATCACCAGAGGTACAGCTGGGCATCTTTTGTGTGGCAGTTTCAGAACAGAGGTTTTTGTTGCTTGACGAGAGACCCAAGTGAACAGTTGATGTGTTTAGTCAAAACCAAAAGGAAAGATAATGCTTTTAAAGATTTAACACTTTTATTGCACCATTTTTTCTCTGTCGTCTTCACATTCAAGCTTCCTCTTGATTTGAATGGCTCTTAGTGGGTTCAAAAAACCATTCTTGAGGGAAAGATGGGAGGAAATGGTCTTGAGTGACAGAACTAGAAAGCTTGCCAAAGGGGTATCTTTAGAAACTAAGCTCCAAATATAAAGGCTGAAGCAAGAGCTGCTGAAGTCAGTGGAAATATCGCACTGAGCCTGTTCAAACACTGCACTAGGAGGAACATGTTCACTCAAAGGTAGTTGTGTGGAGCTGGACAAAAAGAGCTTTTTTTAAGATACAAGAAGAAAAGAGTATGACTTTTATGGCATTATCATTCTTCATAGGACCATTACAGTTTAAGGTGCAAGGAAAAAATACCCCCCTTCAAAATACAGAGCTTAATTCAGAAACAAAGGACTTATGGCTCATCATTGGCGTGACTAAAGATACCAGATACACTGGAAGTTTATAACCTGTCTACAGGATGCAGATTCAATTTTTCCAAGACTGTAATAATTTTTGCCAAACTCCAAAACTTCTTTTCTCCTGACACAGAAAAGAAAATCAGTTATTAGGAGAGTCATAGCAGGTTCTTGGTAGCTACCTGGAGATAAGAAGCTATGTAGAAGTGAAAAAAGTGGACATTACCCCACAGTATAAGAACCCACTGGAAAGACTAAAGTCCCACTACTTACAGCAGTGCCTTCAAGAGGCAAACTTATTGTGCCTGATGAACAGTTTTTGCTACCAGTTGTGGTTGGCTTGGTCACTTGGTCTGGAGGCACTGGCTCAGCACAGGGAAAAATCAAAGAATAGAATGGTTCATCTGCTAAGTTCTGCCCTTGGAAACAAAACAGCTTTTGTTTACCTTTTCTTCTTCAATGAGAATCTCTTGTGAAAGTCCTAGGCATAAAGATGCTTTTCAATGGACCCTAGTACTCTGAAAAGCTGTCAAACTTGCGGTGCTGGATTGCTGTGTTGCAAATCTTACTCTGGTGATTCTGAGATCTAGCTATTTCTAGATCCCAACATCTGAATTAACTTTGAATGTGTCTGGCAGCCCAGATGAGGGACTGTGGCCCACATCACACTGTGGAAGTGCCTGTAGACATCGTGTAGGGTGGCATCTGTCTACTTGATTTGTAGTGCTGGTCACAGTCTGATAACACACGTCAAATTAGTCATAGGCATCAGCACAGATTTTGACTACCTGTTGCCTCCTTAGAAATAAGCCAGCTCTGTGCAATACAAAATAAAGCCTATACATCTGACCAAAGCTGGGATGCCCTTTTGATGCAGTACTTGAGTCCTGGAAAAAGGAATGCGCTGCCTGCCGTTCTGGAGGACTCAACCTACTGAATCTCTGAAGAGAAAGGCACATGAGCCACCTTGTGTAACCATTTTGCTCACGTGTTGTACTTAGGCTAGAAAAAGATCTACCTTAAGGATGCTATTAACACTTCACTTATTGCTGTTTGACTTAATTAAATGGCTCTGAATAGTAACTGCCTGGGGAATGAAGGTAAATGTGTTTTTAACATGAATGCAAAAAAACGGCAAGTAGTATGTGTTGGAAAAGGTATCGCAAACAAAATTTACCAGCTTTTCTGAGGAGCAAGCCCAATTTTATTGCTCCAGACTTAATGGTAGAAGACATGTAACTTTGGAGGACAGCACTGACACATAATTTGGGAAGGGACAGAATGTATTAGCTTCAGTTATGCAGTTCCTGCTCAGTATGGTCCGAACTAGACTGAACCATAATTAATATCATCAATGGCATTGCTACTGGCTTAGGGACCCTGTGCTCTGCCCCTCTCCAGCCCCCACTAATTTGTTTGATTGGCCTTTTCTTGACCTGTGATTATGGTCACCAGAACAGAGGTATATCAGCACCACAACTCTAGATATGTCCCGAAAACCTCTTTATTGTCTAATGAGATCAGCACTGCTAATTCAGCAGTTCCACACTGAGCATAATCCTACAATGTGTCTACATGAGCTCATACAGTGTGGCAAAAGCACTATTAATCATTTAGACAGTCAGAAACAGAATGTAATTCATCAGTAGACCTGCATAAGAATAACTTTATTTACATTCATTTTGCTAATCCTTCAGGATTCCTTTTATCAAGAATCTGCCCAGTATAAATATATACAGCTGAGTTAATTTCCTTGAAATCAGACTTTGTACTGGAAATGGTCACCAAACTGTATTGCTAATAATGCAGCAGGCATCACTGTAATATTCTTTCAAATCAAACTGAAATCTAAAAACTGACTGTAAAAAGAAAAGTAATAATCACAGTTTCTTATTTCCCTTATGAATGTAGCTTGTACTTCCAAGATTTTCAATGCAGTTATCACACAAGGATGATGGACGCAGTTGTCACTAGGTACATATTTCAAAGAAAATCTTTGAGAACTTCCTCTCGTGTAGTCAGGGGAAAAAGAATTCTAATTCCATGAGTATGACAGTTTCTTCATTACTTTTAATCCTCTGACTGCCTTCATTTTTGTCCACAGCTTTAGGAGTCTTCTTGATTTATCAGTTATTCGAGTGGAATCATCAGCTTCTGTTAAATGCCTGGCCTAGCAGAGACAAGAACAGCTCCAGGAATAAACCCAACCTCACAAGAGCAGCTGATATTTAGGGGCAGGTTAATCATTTCTGAGCTATGGTAGCACAGATGGGATTCATTTGAAACTTTCCTTCACAAGAAACGTTTCAGTTTAGAGATACATCAAAGTTCAGTGGGGGAAGAGGTTCATGCTGTCGTCTTAATACGAGTGAACTAAGTCATCTTCGGGAGCTACACAAACACCTCTGGTGGGCGCTTGCATTTTCTAAAGAGCTGAAGTCTCTCACAGTATGAGGGCACTCAACACGCTACTGGCATGCTACCAGGAGCTTCTGACTTGTCAGAAGAGCCTGTGTCCAAGTGGCCTGCTGTCTGGGCTTAGTCACCTTCGTCCACAAGCTGCTGTTCCCACAAGAGGGATTATCTCCCTGACTTCTCGTATCCTTGGCATTATTGGTATCCAAATGCTTACGAGCAAGGATTCTCATTTGCCTGCTCCTTTCAGCATACACAGCACACACACACACACACACAAACCCGATTTCCTGCATAGTTCTTTGTGGGGACAGGGAATGAGGTCCCCTGAGGAAGCAGTGGTTTGGTAGGTATGGTTTGGCCTTAGGGTTTTTACAGCACATGTGCATAACATGACTATTCTGAGGGATAGATCTTCCAAATATTTTTCAACGGAGTAATTTAACCTTCCCATTGAAGCCCATTTTCTTATGAGGCTGTAATCAAGATTCAATACTCATGAAATTAAAAGATTTATGCCCTTCTCAAATTATTGTGCTACAGAAATATTGAAAAGAGATACAGGAGTGTTGTGACTGTTTGTCTCCCACTCTGAAATCATGAGAGTTGGCTTTATGTAAGACGTTGCTCTGAAAGATACATAGCTAACATGCTCTCCAGCCAGACTTTCCTCATTCTTTCACCACTCCATCCCAGTACCCCACTATCTTTATCGCAGGATGATTTTCTCAGGTCTAGGTTTCTTTTCTTGACGCTTGATCCATTCTTCATCATTTCTAGGAATTCATATTATTTCAAATGGTATCCCTATGATTTTGGGCAAGCTTTCTTGGATAACTTCATTGTGGAACAATAGAAGACTTTGGCTCGAAGACAGTTTAGTTGTTCCACTTGGACTGGTTCAGCATAATGGAGCAGAATCTTCTGGATGAGAAAGTAGGACATAATGCTGTAAGCACACAGCAGCCTTGTTTTATATTTATCATAGAACCATAGAATCATAGAATGGTTTGGGTTCAAAGGGGACATTGAGATTATCTAGTTCCAATACGTGTGCCATGGCTAGACCAGATTGCTTGGAGCCCCATCTGACCTGGCCTTGAACAATTCCCGGGATGGGGCATCTACATCTTCACCTGTCCCAGTGTCTCACCATCCTCAGAATAAAGAATTTCTTCCTAATATCTAATCTAAAACTACTCTTTCAATTCGAACCCATTCCCCCTTGTCCTCTCACTACATACCTTTCTAAATAATCCCTCTCCATCTTTTCTGTATGTTCCCTTCAGAGACTGGAAGGTCACAGTTAGGTCATCCCAAAGCTTTCTCTTTCCAAGGCTGAACAGCCCCAATTCTCTCATCCTTTCTTCGTAGAAGAGATCCTCTATACCCCCAACCATCTTGGTGTCCCTCCTCTGGACTCACTCCAGCAGGTCCATGTCCTTCCTGTGCAGGGACCCCAGAGCTGGATGTGGGTTCCAGGTGCGGTCTCACCAGAGCAGAGCAGAGGGGAAGAATCCCCTCCCTCGCCCTCCTGGTCACCCTGGTTTTAAAAACAGTTGTTAGCTTTTGAAATACATGCTTGGGGTCTTTTTTTCAATTTTATTGAATTGTTGGTAATCAGAAAGCTGTGGCAATTACAAAACATATGGAGAGAAAACCTTCATTTTATTTAGCATACAGTGATACATAGTTTTCTTAACACAAAACAGCTTTTTACTTATGCTATTAGGTCAAGTTATGCTTCAACAGAAATTGAAATTATTAGAAGTCTGTAGCACATCTTTAAAAATCTGTTTTTATTTATATTATCTGCTTTAAGTCGAATATACATAGAGGAAAAAAAAAAATCAGAACAGGTTTTGCATCCCGAAACTGATTTTTTAAACCAAATAAACACAACCACTGAGCAAATATGTTTCATAACCTAGAGGCCATCACTGGATTTCAAGATCTCGAAATAAGTTCCCACTCATACTGACAGGAAAAAATACATTCTGCTTCTCTTTCTCCCAACTTCATCCAGTTTCCTCAATTCTCAGTAAACCAGTCACTGAAACAATTTTGGTATATACAAGAACATTTTTGCTGCAGTATGTATGTGGACATCAGGATAAGTTTGCCTTTCTGAACCAATATGGCCAGGTTTTTCAATACTGCCTTTCAGAGGTCACTTTTAGCCAGTGTACTGTTCCTGAAAACGCATAATAGAGGTAAATCACACTTGACCAAATGTTATCAAATGTAGTTACCTTCAGTATTTATTATATTATGAAATTTATGTCTGTTGAATCGGTTTTCTATATGTATATTCATTATTTACCTTTAAATTGCTAAGAAAAATTGCATTCATTTGGAGTGACAAAGAAATACGGCAACCTCAGAATGACAACAGAGTTCTCTTCAGGCAGGGATATCCGTCTTTCTCTGCAGAAAGAGAAATTAGGCAGAGCAGCAGACCTTTATGCCACAGCCAGCAGATGAGGTATCAAAAAACTTCCTGTACAGCAGCAGACCATTTTTTTGGTACCTTTGTTTTCCTCCATAGTTGTCATTTAATGAAATGATTATGCAATTTTGGAAACATTTTAACTGCCAGAATAAGGATCTATGGAGGTGCTTAGAAATTCTTCTCTGGATTCATGTGTTTTCTTGTGGCCATTTTCCAGTGGAGTCTTTCCTCATTCCACTGACACCACCTACATGTCTCTTTCAGGATGTCTCAGTGCTTAGCCAAGAGAAGCACAGCTGCTTTCCACTTCCAAGTGACCTTGTAAGAACCATTAGCTAGTCACGCAAGAGAAAAGATAAAAGAGCATCTGAACAGCCTTAGGGTTTCTTGACACAAAAGGCCAAAAATAGATACACTTCTTTTTCTAAATTTCTGCATTTCCAGGCTTGTTAAAATGACTATGCATTTCAGGAAAAAACTCACCTTCAGCTGTAGGACCCCTCTATATCCTGCATTTCTTTAGCACCTCAGAAAAGGAGCTAGTTCCTTTAACAAGGTACAAGATCTGGGTGCATAAGGCTTACTGGATGTTCTGTAGAGGATCTAGCTTCATGCCTACCACACCATGCCTGGGTATGAGCCATGTGTTTGCCCATGGAAAAATAGAACTGTTACCCAACCGTACAAAGTTTGCCAGGTTCATCTCTTTGCAAGATTGTCACAGGACAATCAAAGCAGAATGTTCAGCAGAATGAAAGGCAGCTGCCTTTCAGTCCTGGAGGTACTACTCAAGAGGCAAGATCAAGTTAACTGGGTCCTCTAGGCCTCTGCCACACCTTTACATTTATTCTTGTAAATATCTTGAGAGATGATAGACGACTGAAAATAAACTCTCTCTAAAGGTCTTTAACCTCAGAATGCCCAGAAATTGTGAGGTATATTCAGTGTGGAAAAGCCAGATTAGTACCGCCATCTGCACTACATAAATGACATCTTAAGGCCCTTGATAACGAGCAATGTAGAACAAAGCCCTCTTCTCCCACAAGGCAGCCAGTGTGCAACCTTCAGCTCACACTTACTTCATCACTGTCTTGGGGATATCCAGCATTAAACACTGGTCTGAAAACAAGACTAACCTCAAATACAAAAGACAGTGACCTAGAATAATCTACGACCATGTTGCTAAGAGAGTACTTTAGTCTGGTCTGCCTAACGTTTAGGATATCATTTTCTCTTCAAAGCCACTGACATGCAGTGTCTGTGCGAGATAATGTACAAACCTTCAGAACAAGAAAACACATAGTCAGGACCTAAGGAAACAGGAAACCAGAGCATACCTTTGTCGCCATGTGGGGTGCTGATGGAGGAACTGCTGCTTATTCCAAAGGGAACCTTTGGCTAAGGAACCCCTGGCAGTGCTTCTTGGCACCTC
>VZTF01001327.1:495714-518338 GCA_013397755.1 Cnemophilus loriae
TGGTTCACCCGACACAGCATACCTTGGCAATTGAAATTTGTCTTCAGGACCAGGTTTGCTCTTGTGCTTCTGTTCAAGGCAAAGCGTGAACACAGAATCACAGAATAATCTGAGTTGGAAGGGACCCAGAAGGATCATTGAGTCCGGCTCTTAAGTGAATGGCACATACAGGGATTGAACTCACATCCTTGGCATCATTAGCACCATGCTCCAACCAACTGAGCTAATCTCAGGGTCAACACATACACATACGCATATGAACACACACATATGGGTAAATACAGGTTCAAAAAGACATACAGGCTTATCTGACAGGAAGGATAAAGGTGAAAGTACAAGGAAGAAGAGGCAGGGTGGAAGAAGACGGAGGGAGAGGAGAATGATAGATACATAAGAAGTTACACAAGGACAACACACCACATATAGATCGCTTTCTCTTCGTAGAAAACTTCAACTGACAGAGTCTTACTGTTTGAAAGGATTGCCTTGAGTTTTCCTTTGCAATTGTCTCCAAGTATTCAGGAATTTCTCTTCTCAAGGAAGTTGGGAAGGGAGACAAAGTGCCACATTATCCTTAGAGAACCAATACACCTCTCCCATCTAGTAGAAGAAGACAGTTCAGCAGACATTCAGAAAAATACTGTTGTACTTACTGCAGTTCTGGATACATTAATTATATGGAAATCCTTTCTTGGCAACTCTGAATTCTCCTAGATTGCATCCTAAAAGAAAGAAAGCAAAACATCCACATGTCGTGCTAAAAATTCTGGTTTGTTTTGGTGTGAGTCAGAGGTTTTCTGCAATGGTGACTTTCCCCATAAATAGAAAATTCTGGTTTAGTTACATTACTGAGAAGATATCTAGCAGATTCAAAGCACCACAGAGATCCATGCAGAGCAAGTGTGTTGAATTTCTGTGAAACAAACACCAACTTCTTACAGTACGTTAATACTCATCGCACCAGAGATTGACTTCATGATTTAGAAGACAGAATGAAGAACCTTAAGGCCATTTTTTACTGCAAACAAAATCTTCAATAAAAAAATGATGAATAAATGAGTGCTTTTTAAAAAAAAAATTAAAAAAACAAAACAAAACAAACAAAAAAAGCCCCCAAAAAACCTACAAACCCATACAAGAACAAACTAACAGAAAAAAACCCCAACGACACCAAAAAACCCACCCCATAATCACTTGGCAGCAGGAATTGATTTTTGTGAAATATTTCTGGAGATTTCAAAATGGGAAAGTGATGCTTTATTCTTTAATTTTAGACAAGGACACATCAAATTTTTACTTTCAAATCCTGAAAAACATTTTACAAGGGACTTAGAAAGATTAAATACCTTACAGATTACATTTAACATATATGCCAGCTCTAACAGGGACTTTGCTCTCCACACTCACATTTACATCAAGTAGCAATTTCCAAGGTCTTCCAGTACTGTGAGAAAGTCAGTGATAATTAATGCCTTTTAAAAGCTTAGTAGGTTTTCTATTTTTCAATTTCAGCTTTAAAAACACAGGGAAATTTTCTCTGTTGACAAATCTGTTCTGACACCAGGTCACAACTCTTCTGGAGGCATTAATAATGATCTGGAAACCCAGCATATTTTATGTATTATGCAGTCTGATGAAGACATTTTAGAATTTCTTGTTAGACAGTTAGAATGCATTTAAGCTCTTAAAATTATGACACTTTGATAAACACTGTAAGAGGGTGATGTATAGACTGCAGGATACACACTCAGGACTTTTTCCATCAAGGAAGGTGAAAAAAATCAGTGTAATTTTTCAGAAAACACTAGTTTCATATCAACTGTCTTTCAAATAAAAAAAATGCTGTCTCTTAGGTAGGGTTCCAAGCAACACGAAAATGTTCTGGCTTGCTTCATCAAGCCAAATTTTTTCTGTCTGAGACAGTTCTGCTTGCTCTATTTGTTTTTGTATGAGTGTGGCAATTCTTCAGACCTTTAGTTTTCTTGTTACTTTCCCCTGTGTCTCTTACACGGCGCGATTTGGATTCCCCACCTGGATTATGGATGCCTTACTCCAAGAAAAGGGCATTACTTATCTTGGGAACCTTTATTTGCAGAATTGCAGAATGTGGTGTTTTGGCAGAGAGGAGTCTGACAGTATGAGTTCTCTGTTCAAAATATTGAAATCCAAATATTTCATCAATTCTAAAATGAAATGCTGAGAATCTTCTTTTTAAGCAGAATCAAAATATTTTGACCCATCACTATCATTTGCTGTAGAATAATATTTCACAGCATTGACATTTTCCACAAGTTTGCCATTTACACAAAAACGTAGCCTGGTAGAGATTTCTGGAACTTTCCGCTACTCTCCCATTGCTTAAAGCGGGGTCAATTAGACAAGCTTGCAAAGGGACTTCTCCAGTAAAAGGCTAGATATCTTCAAGGATCTGCCCAGCTCTCTTGTGAGCTGCACAGCTCTCAAGGGAAAGAAGTTTTTCCATATGTCAGATGAGGATTTCCTGCATATTTATGGCCATCATCTTTTATTTTCTCACCATCCAGAAAAAGTCTGTACCCATCTTCTCTATATTTTTCCTGTGAGAATGGATCACACCCCACCACACAACACCCTGGCAAAACTGGTAACATGCAAATGTGAGTGTAAACAGTGTGTGCACATGACACACTCAAAATTGCCTGAAATGGCTTGAGCCCCAGCTGGTAGTGTTGAAGAGAAGGATGACCTTCAGATGGATCAAACCATTACCAGGTGGTTACCAAGCAGCTTTTGAACACAGAGAGAGTCAAATAGAAAAGCAGAGAAGGAGCATGAAATTGTGGTGATGGGGAGACCCCCTGGAGAGGAGCAGTGAGGCCGGAGCAGCAGTCAGGCCAATTTTGGCATTGCAAGAAACAGCACTGCTGGTGTCACACCTTCCACCACAAATGAAGGCATCTCCACGGCCTGGAAGGTCTCTCTTCCCACTGCCAGCAGGTGCACTCCACCTGGCTGGGGCTCAATGGCATGCAACCACAGCCCTCGGTATGCGCGGGGACCACATGACGCCTTTCCCACTAGACTGGGATATATGGACTTTATGCAGCAGCCTGAGCACTCCTGAAGATTGAGTGTCGGTATCGCATACAGCACAGAGGGGAACCGTGGTAGGAGAATCACATTGCCAGGAAAGAGAAATGCATGAAACTCACATGATCAAAATGCAGGAGGGAACTGCACCTAACCGTGTGAATGTGGAGGAGGTGAGGGCTTTTGGAGGTTCTTATTTTGGAGGTTGGAAAGTGTTTATTCACATTTAGTAGTTTATCTGTTGTAATGCTGACAACGGTACCATAGACTCACAGGATGGCTGAGGTTGGAACAGACTTCTGGAGGTCATCTGGTCCAACTTCCTCTCCTCAAGCAGGGCCAAGAAAAGTCAATTGCCCAGGACCATGTCAAGTGGGTTTTGAAAATTTTCAAGGAGGCAGAATGCACAGTCTCTCTGTGTGACCTGTACCAATGTTTTATCAGCCCTACAGTGAAAAATTATTTCCTGGCACTCAGGAGGAACCTCCTGTGTTTAATTCAGTACCCACTGCCTCTCACTGGGCAACACTGAAAAGAGCTTGGCTTCACTTCTTTTCCGCCTCCCTTCAGATCTCTGCATGCATTGGTAAGATTCCCTCCTGAACCATCTCTTCTACAAGATGAACAGTCCCAGCTTTCTAAATCTTTCCTGAGAAATGCCCCAGTCGCTTAATGCCATAGCAGCGCTTTTCTGGATCCCCCCCACCCCCAGTATGTCCATGTGTCTCTTGTACTGGTGATTCCACAACTAGAACCCAATTCCAGCACTGGTGTGGTCTCAACAGTGCTGAGCCAGCTTCCCCAGTACTTGCAGGTGTATCACGTCAGGACTCATGGATTTATCTTTGTCTGTCTTGCATACGTATTCCCTGACCTGATCACCTTTGCACGTGTTCGTTCCTCCAGACGTCACCTGGTCTCTGAGCCCTGGGACTACTGAAGGCCAGTCTTGCCAGCAAAGTCTGAGGCAAAGAGGGCATTAAATACTCAAGTATTTCAATGTCCAGTCTCAGCAGGACTCCCACTTCATTCAGCACTGGGCCCACATTTTTCCTGAGCTTCTTTTTGTCATTATGTACTTATAAAAGCCTTTACAGAAGCTCCAGTCTGAATTCTGGATGTATCGTTCCCTCATTAATTCTGCGTACTTAATAAATCAATAAAGCACTTGGATTTTCTTTGATTATAACTAAGAGAATTGACCAGTTTTCCACTGAGATATCTGTCCAGGTTGATGTAGAGGCAATACGAGCTCCCCTTCACATCTTCATTCATAGGCTGATCAAGAGCTTTTCTTTTTCTTCAGACATCTCTCTAAGTCTGTCCTGCTCTCAGTCCCCTCCACTGACTTGCAGTGGAAATTACGAGATATGTTCCAATTTTTCTGCTGTTTGCCAGACAGTATTTACTAATGAATCTCTGTCCCTACATCACAAAATCCACGTTACCAATCCTTCACACGATGTGCATGCAATTTTAACTCCTGGGAATACACAACTGCTGGCAGAGTGTATAGCAATCCTGGTACTTCAGTATCTGCTCATTATTTTTGCCACTCTGTAGGAAGTGGTGCACTTCGTATGTCGTCTCAAAGAGGCAATTTTATTCTTCATAAGGCTTGAAGGTTTAAAGTGCATTTTACTCTGTCAGTATGAGGGTTATGACAGACATTTGCACTAAATGGGAACAAGCACAAAAGAAGCATACAGAGGACATACAGATTATAAAGGAGATATTTTAACTTTTTAAATGCCTTGTCCTAAGTTTATTCCTGTAATCATCATTAGACAGCCTTCGACCCCTCCTCCAGGAAGCAGAAGTGTTAGGAATCACGAAGCTCTATCTGTCAGCTTTCTGCCAGTCCATGATAACTAACTCTCCTTATTTTCAACTCCTTGCAAAGTTTTAACTTTGTGTGACAGATATGGGATGACACTTGGCAATCCATACAATTCAACTTTACCCTCTCTTTTTTGTTAAAATTTCTTCATTAGTGAGCTCACAACGTCCTCATAGTTACTCTTCTTCCCCAGCTGTAGATGTTTGCTGGATAATCTTGAAAGGACCTCTGAGGACACATGATTTGAGAAAAAGAAACAAAACAATCACTCTCTAAGTCACCTGATTTAACTCGCAGACATTTTGTGAGCATTCTTTAGAGAGCTGTGTTAAAGGAAACCATGGCGACTTCAGGAAAGGAGTAGTTTCAAAATGTCATATTTTCTTCTGCTTTATATGCTTTATATTTTCTATATGACTTTATAGTGCTCTTGTGAAGGTGGAGAGCTACAAGTTGAATCATGGAACTTCCTATAAAAAGAGCGTTTACAAGTGCTGACTGTTTCTCACTAAATACGACTTAAACTGTTCAGAATATAAAGTGCTGTCAGCCAAGTCAGATGAGGGTACTGAAGTAGTTGTACAAGCAGTCCTGTAAACCACTGAGTACTGGTGTAAGCTCAACACTAAAAGGGCCAGTTCTGATACAAAGAAGATGGTAAGATCTTTAAAATCAAGGTCTTTATTTTAGACTCGGTACATCTGGTAAGTCAACCTATGCTGCTTTGTTTATTTCAGCTTTTTTCTGTCTAACAAAATATGAAAAAAGAAATGCTTCTCAGAGCTATTCAGAGAGTCAAAAACAGGCACAATTCTCCTGTTTCTGATTTCACGGTTTTTTTCCAAAACATCAGTGACACTTGTCATTAGGCAGTATTTAATCAGTTCATGCCAGAAGAAAGGAATTTTTTATTGGGAAGGGGAAATTAGGCTGGAAGCCATTCTTTGTGAAAAATACTCTTGAAGCCTTCAGCAAAACTGTGGGGAAACTGCACAAAAATTACCAAGTGAAGGAGAACAGAAACTACAGAAGCAGAACTTACCACCATAATGAAACTAAAAATATTCATTGTTCTTAATCCAGTGGCCATTATTCTTAATCCAGTAATGAAGAACTCAAAGCAATATAGACTTTCCTATGAGCAGTCTGGGATAGAGTGGTGTCATTGACACCACAGCTATCAGGTGGAATCTGATCCAGTACTACAAGGACAGAAGTGAGTAGGAAATATTATTTTTAAAAAATACAGTACAGTCTTTGCCCTGGCACAAGACAGGCTGGGATAGTGATCTAGATGGAACAAGTCCACGCAGTCATTCTGTGTCAACCACAAGTAATCTAGGTAAAAGAAAAGTCTTAAAAAGAAACTATAGGAAAATATCAAAGGTCCTTCAGACCAGGCATCACTCAAGAACATGCTGAGTCTTTCACTGTGAATGATAAACTCTCATAAACTACTCTCAGGAAGACAGAAAGGGAAACTTCAGTGAAATGAGCCAAGTTCAAAGGAGGAGGAAATGTGTCTCTCCCACTGCCTAAAGCCACTGTCCAGTGTCTCATGGGAAATATCCTTGAAATTATTTTTGTTCCTGTAAGAAGTCTTGATCTATTAAAATCACAAAGGAAAATATTCCTCCACTGTAATTAAGCCAATTTTCTTTCACACTTCCTCACAAATGACTCAACACAGTTTAGCATCTAAGCAGGCTGCTCTGATGCTGTCCCTCAGATCAGCCAAGCCATTATCTGGATGAGGCAAAAAGGGCAAAAGCACCATGTGAGGAGTGCTGGTGTGTTTTGTTTGCCTTTGTAACAGCTGCACCTACATGTACCATCAGAACACGCTTGCCTAATACACATGCTCTGTCTTCTAAGGACAAAACAGGGCACAGGCAGATGCAGCCACAAGACATGGAAAGTTTACAGCTGAACTGCTCAGACTGAACAGCAGTCTGGGTCCTCTGGTATAGAACTAGAGGTGTCTGCCTTCTTAAAGCCAAGGAGAACATATTCTTATCATTTGATTCATGCAGGGATCTGAATCAGAAGCAGAAAAGATATGAAATCCCGTGAAAAATCTAGAGTTTCCTCATGGAAAAACCAGCAACTGCTTAAAAAAGGCTAATAACAGGCTAGAGGAAAAATAGCACCTCTTCCTTAAGTCAGCAATAGTCCTGGCAGCAGCACAGACATAGGCATGATGGAAGTTACAAAGGGTTCCCAAAGACGTATTGCTATTTAGCAGAGTTCTTGTGGTTTTTGTGCTTGTGAGTAGTAATGCAGATCCTGAGCAAGAAGCTTGGGATCCCAACTTACATCTAGGCAGAGAGAAAATAGAAAGAGCTCTGAAGAATGTTAGTGGTGACAGATCTGATCAGTCATCCAGCCTGGCAAGTGCTATCATAGCTTCACCATACACCAGCTATTTCCCACGTATGGAGCTTTCTGTGGATGACTGGATTTCCAGTTTCTTTTGCCTTCTGATTCTTGACCCAGAGACTCTTCCTGTAATTCAGTACAGACTTTCTTATTGTTCACTGGTCATTCTGCACTGGAATTACCACTGGCCAGTCCTTTTCATTAACTCTTGTAGGCTAGTACTTCCAGTTTTGCAGACCTTGTGTAAAACTTGACCTAGCCCATAAAGAGAGATCTTTGAGGATGTAGCTTAAAAATGAATAGGTTGTGTTTGCAGCAGGCTGCCTACAATCTCATTTCGTTTGGGGCCCTGGTGGCCTGCTTTCTACTCCAAATTTTCTCTTGCATATCTCACTATACCTTCTCCTCCCACCCCTATGCTTTTCTGGCTCACACTGTGATCCCCAAAACAGCTCTCCTGCTTGCCTGGTTTTTTTTGTCCCATCATCATACACAAATGATGTGTGTTTTAAATACCACTGACTCCTGAAGATGTTTGTTGGTGCTGGAGCTGTCACTGTTCAAAAGGACATGGACAAAGCACTTTAGAAAGGCCAAAGGAGAGGCTTAGAACCTCAAATCTGGGTTTTCCTATGCAGAATGCACACTTTCCCTAACCCAGTTCAGTCATATGCTTCTAGCAAATCTCCTCTTCTGTACAGCATAAGTGTAGCAGTGACAGTCAGCAGAGCATCCTCT
Source organism: Cnemophilus loriae (assembly GCA_013397755.1). NCBI lineage: Eukaryota > Metazoa > Chordata > Aves > Passeriformes > Corvidae > Cnemophilus > Cnemophilus loriae. The sequence goes on from VZTF01001327.1 coordinate 503,741, forward strand.
CAGCAGCAGAGCTGTGGCTACATCCTGTGAAGGACAAGCAAAGGGACACAGAAAAGAAGAAGTGGGCTGAAGTTTGTCAGGAAAATCTCCAAGGAAATTGATTCGAATGACCAAAGTACTAGAAGCAAAAACATGACAAGCAGACATGTGAGTTCAGGGAGAAGAATAAATAATCTTGAATGAAAATCTGGAAAAAACCTTTGTATGAGTTCAATGTGTTTGTTTCAAGCACTTTGAAACTAAGAATCTTAGATTTCCAACTGGGACCTTTTCTTACTGCAGAATCTTCTGCAACATTTCCCAAAGGTCAAAACGGAAGCTTAACTCACTTTTTGCAGCGGGGTCTATATTTTGGGGAGGAGAGAAAGAGTCTATGTCATGAAAAGCATTAATTGATTACAGAGAATTGAACGGTGAGAACAATTCATAGTAATGTAGTGAAGCACAAAGAGAGGGTCGTCCCTCTAATTCTCAGGTTTTAATATTTTTGGTCTGTTTTGCTACAGAAATCAAACGCAAAAAGAAATATATTATTTTCCCCCTCTCAAAAAGGCCTCAGAATTAGTTCATTTCAAGCACCCACAGGAAAGACAAACCATACCCAGGAAGAATTACAATGAATATGTGTTTTCTAAAGCACTGAAGATAGCACAATGGGAGGAAGATTATGAAATAATTGGGGATTTCCTGTGGGTCCACAGCAGGGTTATCCTACCATATGAAGCAACCAAAACCAGAAAATTCTTTTATGACGCCTGGTGTTTCTACCAGACAAATGTTAGGGACATCACAGAGAGAGATTATTTCTAAATAAAAAATGAGAAAATGGTTTGACCCCTCATTATTAACTTTATGAATGTCACTATTATATTTATTATCTTTATCTGAAACCAAAATCTTTTGGTGCTTTTTTTAGACCTGTACCCTTGAATTTTCTCTGTTCCTTCCTGCTGTTGCAAGAAATGAAATATGAGACCAAAATTGATAACATAATTCTGAGAAGCAGCTTTCACGTACCTATACAGTTTTCAGCCTACTGTCAGTTCCACTTGAGGTGAAGGTCTGAGTAATGATGGAAATGATGACAGATCTCACCGTTTCCACTGCATTCTTTCTTTGCACTACACCCAAACCAAACCCAAAGGAAAGTTACTTTTTTTTCAGCTGATTGTTTTGGAGGAAAGAGAAGCAGATCCCTTTCTTGTACTTTGAATATGGAAATATCATAATACCACTGTTTCTGACTATTCCCTGCTTTATTGCAGTAGCAAATATCCATGAGCTATGAAAATCCATGCACTATCCAGGCTGTGAAAGAGCCATAGTACTGAGAGAAACTAATATAAAAATTTAAATGCCAAGTCTGCATCCAGAAGAATTCTATAACATCCAAAGCTGGTAGAACACAGAGACAATCCTTTCTAATATCAGCTCAAACTGTGTAGCCATAATATAACAAACTCAGGAAAGGAATATATTGCAGTAGAAAATTAATGGGCTGGCACTACCCAGCTGTGAACACAAAACCAGCTTTCTTTAATCAAATTAAAACCACTACTTAGGCATCCTGTCCCCACTTGCAGCCTATAATAGATGTGTAAGTGAAGGGCAAAGTGACTCTTTATTGTATTATACATCCTAAACATCTGCCAAAAGGAGCCTTAAAAATCTTCTTGCACTGAAATACCTGGACTATCATAATATATTTGTTAAAGTACTCAGGAATAAGCATATTCCTGGGTACTCAGGAACAGAGAGTTTTCAATCCCAGTCTGAGACGTCTTACAATTCTGACAAAATCCTGTGACAGCGAGTTCCACAACAGAGGTATAAATTATAATCATTCCTTAGACACAGGTGGCTTTCACTTAATCACCATGGGAAAAGAGTAAGTAGGTGAAATACAAGAAATACAGAGTTAGATTACTTAGCGCTAACCTTAATAATGCTAAGAAAAGGCAAAAAACTAAGTATTTGCAGTTGTTAGAAACTGATTGCATATTTCCACATTCAATTCAGTAGAATTTCCTCACATTTCTCAAAGTCAAGCTGTCGTCCCGAAAATGTTCACTGTGTTCAGCAATAAAGCTGTATGAATGAGCTCCAAGGAGAATCACAATATCTTCCTTGACAGGAATTTCTCCCTGTAGCTGCAAGTACTCACAAGTATTGATACCCCAACACAGAACAGCCACAGCATCTACAAAGCATCATCAGTTCTGACTCAAAGCAGAACAATTAACAGCGTTGTGGCACTAATGCAAGAGAAGTTTCTTACAGCGGTGCCTTGTCCAATGTCAGGAGTACACTTGCGTGTCATTGTCCTTGCTGTTTTTTAGGCAAAGCCCAAAATACTTGGATAAATGCAGCAAAGGTGTGGAAAAGGGTAGGAGGAGTCTTCAGTAGAGCTGTTTATAGCACATATTCACTTTCTTGAGAAGCTACTGAGACACTCCCTCTGTGTCTCCTCCATGAGAACAGGAAAGGCAGTTCTGCTGGATGTGTGCTCTGCAAACCAACAGCTCACAGCTCCAAGATCTTGAAGACAGCAGACCCCAGAGCCCTCTGCCTCCTGGGTACGTGCTCATGCCAGGCTTGGCATGCTCCTGTCACCTCCATGGGCATACAGCAGCACGGTAGGCCAAGACCCTTGTCTGGGGCTGCCCAACAGGACTAGCATCAGTAGCCAGTCCCAGAGACAGGTTTCAAAGGCAAGAAACAGGAGCATCACAAGAAGGTGCCAGAAAAAATGGCATGACAGGAGCTGCACAGAGTCTGCCAGTCTTCCTGCACAGGGTACAGGACGTTCTGTGGCAGTCATGGTAGGGCAGATGGTATGTGCATAACAGAGTCTGAAGGACTGTAGGAAATGCACCATTAACAAGGATTGAATCCTCACTGTTTTGGGGTGAGAGGACACTACCTGTGTGTACATGAACTAGGCTGCCAGGCCTTACGGAGAGGTGTCTTTTATTTGGAGACATAGTCCAAAACTCCTCCAGAAAAGAGGATCTGTCTTTTTACGGAAAATACAGGCAAAACGGTTGGAAGTGCCTGTACAAGATTGTCTCTAAGATGCTGAAAGCTTCTTGGAATAAATAATTTTCCATTACAAATGTGTGTCCTATTGAAGGAGTGGTTGGGAATACAATGGCTAAAGTAATTCGTCTGATGTATTAGGGGTTTGTCTGTAATAAATAAAAGGGAACAGATAAGAATCTATCAGACTAAAAGGAAACATTTCACTTGTTCAAATGTATTGATAAATAAGGGGAAACATGCATTTGAGAATTTTAAAAAGTGTCTAAGAGTGAGTAATATCTTTGTCACTGCAGTGTTTCAAGTAACTCCAGCATGGGAAACAGTGGTTCAAGGTGAGTTTGGTTTAACACTGTGCAGAACTCATCAGCAGAAAAGAAAATTGACAAATTTACCATCTCACATTTTCAGATGCAGATGCGAAATCTGGATACTCAAATGACATATCAGTGAAAGACACAGAAAGTTTTTTTGGTTCAACTCTAAGGACTCCTGACTCCTTGTACACCTGAACAATATAATTCTCACACACCATTGTGATGTACCCATATGATAGGAAGTCATTGTATGTTGGATAAATAATCTCTCTACACTACACAGCATATTTATTTCCAGTAGGGTATCCAAACCAGTTTTGGAGTTTCAGCCCTGGCTCAGAGCTTGGCCAACAACCCACACCAGCTGAAAATCAGACAGCTCTGAAGTATTGCTGAAAACTGCTAGCGCAAGTGCACTTGGAGTACCAAAAAGCATAGAAAACTCTCCCTTTGGCAAAGGGTTAAAGCAGACCCTCCATGAATCATCAGATAATCATGTCTGTCCTGGCCAGGTACCTGGATAGTTATCTCTAGGACACTTAAGCATGCAGAGAAAGAGCATGCAATGCCTTCCAAAGCCTGGACTCTTGCATTGAGAAGTCTTCTTTGTTAAGTTTTCAGGAAGAAGTAAAATCCAAGGTATTCCTGGTTCCGTCTGATTACAGCAGCACCCTGAGTCAGGTAACATTGCTCATCTTCACAACTTCATATTGTAATATTCAGCTGCCACAGTAAAAGATGTCCTCCACAACACTCTCCTTTGCTTTTTATCCTGCTGCCTGTCTCGCTTTACTGTTTACTTCTTTTTTCTCCCCCTCGTTGTCTTTGAATATCAGTTTTACACTTTGCTCCAGCTTGTGCCCAAACTACACACCACTCCCCTACCACATAATTTTTAGCCTCCACCCTCCAGCACCAGTCAAGGAATAAGCAAGCTGAAGAGGCTTAAATTTTGGTTGATATGAGATGGAAAACAACAGCTCCTCAAAGTTGTTCTACATTTTTCCCCATCCAAAATTACAGCAAGGAAAACCTAAGTCAATTATTTTCCTGGAGCACTTAATATTGCCTCTGCTTGTTTCTCAAAAATCTCCAATCTTCTTCTATTATTCTCTCCCTTGAAACTCAATCTTGCCGAAGATCTAATTAAGTTATAAGTTGTGCAGCAGACTTAGTACTCCTGTTCATCTCTGCTTAATCTAATTAATTTCTGCAAATACTTCTTTCCAGTATTTCTTATTGTACGTGGAAGTTTATGTTTTGAAAACATATTCAAATAACAAAGGAGAAATTTTGACCAGTCTGCCTTAAGGCTATGCGTTTAATTAAACTTGTCAGGCAATAAAGTTGCTATTTAAACCATATTTTCCTCTTTCATTTACAGATTTATTAGCAATTACTAGTTTTTTAAATACTTGGACCTTTTAGCAAGTTTTATAACAAACAGATCCATGTATCTCTCCATAGACTCTCCATAATGTTTGGAGAACTAAAAGGTTTTGCTGGAGTTTTGTGGGGGGAAATGGTGTCTGTTTTGGCTTTCTTTACATTGCCGAGAGTGTTGGATGCAGGTGTCCAAAGTCTGGGAGCAGAGGGCTGCAACATGGTCAGGGAGAGGAGAGGCCAGGGCTGCCCTGTTCCAGACTTGGGCACTTCCAAGCAACTCCAACAGACCAACTCCAGGACACAGGTCAAGGAATAAAGGTGAGCCAGAGAAAGGGAGGAAGACTAGAATTTACCCCAGCTTGGTAGATACTTGATTCTTTTTCATGTTTGTTTTCCAATGGCCAAATCAATAATTTCATAATTATCTATTTATATATTTTATATATACATCATTGTATTCTAATAGCAATGTTATAGTCAAATAATCATATATACTACGAATTGCATGAGGTATGTATTTTTATATTTATAAAAAGGTAAACCTATATAAACTATTTCTAGTTTACACGTCAATATAAATATTACAGGTATGTGCATATAACAAACAAACAAATCTATTTAGACTGGCAATCAATTAAGCTCATTTTCCCAGATCGAGTTGGTTTTTCCCATAATGGTAACCGGTAAGCACTACCCTTGTTTTTACCTCACTCATGGGCTTCACTTCCATTCTTCCTACTCTCTCCCTTCTCTTCCAATTGGATGGGGGGAGTGAGCAAGTGGTTTGGTGGGTGTTTGGCTCCTGCACCAACCCACTACACAGCTAGTGAAAACTAATATTAGCCATGCATTTGGTGCCTCATGAAAAATGTGTGTCTTAAAGGACTGAAATTTAACTAGCTTCTGCTGTATTTTCACTTAAAAAGTTGACTTTTCTTGTGGAATTTTGAGCAGTATTAATTTTGAGCAGTATTAATTTTCTTCCACTTAGCTTCCTCCCTTCAGCTCTTATAACATCAGGGGGACAATAATAAATTCATTTTCTCTAGATCCAGAGGGTGCATTTTCTCTCACCGGTTAGATGAATCAAAGGGAAAAAAACTAATATTTTGCCTGCTTTGCAGACAGCATAAAATCCAGTGGGTTTTACCCATAACTATTCTTGGGATAAAGAACAGCAGAAAATGGTTCTTTCTGTAAGCAGAAGATTGCTAAAAATACATTCTACACAGAGGAGGATCACGCATTCTCGAAAAGTTCCTTTTAGCTTAAACTTACTCAGATATAGTCTTACTATTTCTCTAACAATAAAATGAACTGAAGTTACTTCTGTGTCCATCTGTCTAGCAAATCTTCCTCCTGCCTGTTCATTTTGGAGACAGGCAGTTCACTTCAGATTCATCTCTGAGTGATGAGACGCAACAGCCAAGAAGGAAAATACTACCCAAAGTTTTTATGAAAATATATATGTTTGATATAGAAGAACATGAACATTTAGTAGACAAATGCTGATCCCATTTTAAGGAGATCCAGAAAGACACCACGATTATAACAGAGCTGGGCAAAAAAGTGATGTCTAAGCTTCAGTGTAGGTAAATATAATGTAACAATTAATCTCTAGCAAAAGGTAATCCAGACCTAGACTCACAATTCTCCATGGCTGTAAAAGAGCACTTGTGGGTTCCCATTGGCACTGATGTCCTGCATACAAGAGCCCTGATGACACTTAGTTGTCCTTTGGAGACAGTGGTGACAAGAGTTGCAGGCAGCCAGGTCCGTTGCCAGCTGGGTCTCGTGGGCATAACACCACCACTAAGTACCCTGATGTGGGACTGCCTCCGCCTGGAGGTGGCAGGTCACCATGAAAGCATCAGGAAGACAGTTCTGACCAAAAAATCCAACCATGATCCCCTTTCCACACAGCTCTAACTTAACATTTTGCAGTGCTTTCTGAATTGGAAACATGCCAACTAGCGCTTTCTTTCTTTTCTTTCTCTTTCTTTCTTTCTTTCTTTCTTNCATCACAGACTAACTTATACAAAATTCCATTCAAAGTGTGTCATTTACCAAAAAAACTTTGTGAGTTTTTGCAGACTCTCTGACTTCTGTTGTTCCTTTCAACCACAAGCATCTACAAGTCTTGAGTGCTCCCTTCCTCTTGAGGGTGGGACACCACATTCCTGAAGACAGTGTGACCTTGGACACCTATGGGTTGATTACTCAAACTCTGCACTGTGATGAGTGGATTACGCCAGCATAATCCAGTTGTTGCCTAGCACCTGAAAGAGATCGCAAAGCCCTGAGCAACATATCTCTGAAGCTGCTTTCAAATTTAATGCATTCTAGCATGTGGTTCATACATCAGTATAAAACATGGCTATCTTAGCTCATAGCTACTGTTTTTTGTCACCTTGTCAAGGCCTGCTGTGAAAAGCCAGCCTTTCAGCTACATCCTGCATTGAAGAGGGTAAAAAATAGGATGCAGAGATGAGGTCTTCTTACCTCACAGGAAACAAGATCTGCATGTTCAAGCGGATGGTTAAGTGAGACCACAAACACCTTCCCACTTCACTTGAGAGATCACAATGACAATCAATATTCAAGCAGACATACTTAAGGCAAGAAGGAAACAGCAGGAATGCTTTAATCTGTTCACCAAGCCCTGGGCACAGTCTCTGTTTCTCTCTTCTCACAGGGTAGAAACACACAGACATCTGGATGTGCCGGAGTCGGTTTGCATTTTAAAAGCAGCTGCAATGTCAGTGCAGAGGTAGAGGTATCTAGTGTCAGATTTGCAACATGGGCTGCTAAAAGACCTTCATAAAAGAGATTTCAAATATAAATAGAGCATCATGAGAGGACTTGCAGAAGTTTCTCATTGATGTGTTGGATCACAGCTAGAATTATAGTGAGCACAGCTGGTTCGACCATACTGAGCTTTGCAGCCAGCCAGAGCAGGCCTATCTGCCACGTAAGAAAGCTGTTTGCTGTGCATGGCACGCTTTTGCCTGCAGCAGCCTGAGAGCAGCAGTGAGCCACAACAAGAAATGGGCCCGCGCCAGCAGGTGAAGCGTGGGCACCACTTGGCAGTGTCCAAACAGATTTAATGACTTTTACTCATGCGTTCCATAAATGATAAATTGCATTCAGCACCTCATGCATGGACGCAACGACAAAAAGTGTACAATGAAATGAAAGACTTTTAGGAAAATATTTGTGTGTTTTTGATTGTCAAGCTTTTGTGGCTGGGTTTTGTTTTTATGGGGTTTTTGTTGAAGGAAGGTAGCATAAAAATGTAAGACTAAATTATTTTCTTTAGCATCAGACCAGCATTTTCTACATACATTTTAACCAGAAATCAAACAAACAAGAAACTCCAATATGACTAACAAGAAAAGGGGAGAAGAAGATCTTGCATGTTAAAGTGGATGGGCAGACGGAGACCACACCTTCCCTCCGCACTGGAGAGACACATTTATTGCTTACCTATTACATTTGCTGTTACCTGTTAAATGTTGATCTGTAACTTTTATTGCTTATTTATGAAATACAGATATTTCTGAACAAGACAGCAAAAATAGGAGTAGAAAAATTATCTCCACTGAAAATACTCACAAAAATGTTTTTTGGCTGGTCCTCTTGCAGTCACAACAAAATGAACTGTGCATTTTTAGTTTCAGATACTAATTTGTCCTTATAAACATCACCAAGATAAAGGAGAAGAGTGACTAGAATTTGACAGCCCAGACCATAGTCAAGACATCTTTACAGGAATAGGAACTAGTTCTAATAGGAACTGTGAGGTGGTGATTGCTGGTCCCAGTACTTGGGACCAGAGCACATGCCTGGCCACAGCAGTCCTCTTGCAGTCACTAGCAAAACATTTTGTTGGTAGGAATCTGCAGCTTCATCTCGTGGTTTTACTTTGAGAGTAATTTAAGCAACGGTTCTTTCCCTCATCTCAGATAATTATTCTACTTATTACCATCTCGACGCAGGAAAATCATGGGCTGTATTATTGAAGACACAGTCCGAAAAGCAAGTCTGTTCTGTCTGAGAGAATTCTAAATTCTACATTTGAATAGAAACTTTTCCACACTGCTCCTGGGAATGTATTGTGACCAGTACAGGGTGATGGAGAGCATTATCCTTTTTCTTTGCTCTATAGGGTCTAATACCTGAGCTAACATAAAAGTCTTTGTATTTCCTGCCCCTGGATATTGTCACATGATGTCATTTCATGCTGAATTTTCCAGGCAGTGGGGGTTCAGGGCAATACAAGCACTGTTTTTCGCAAGAATATATCTGACAAAGTGTGTCCCTAATACCTACTTGATTTTGACATTTCAGATTGCGTTAACATCTGGAGAAGAGGTGTTTACAGAAAGCAGCAACCTGAAATTCTATGTAGGTGGAGGCGTCACCTTAATTGACTGTGAGTATTGGAATAATTTTAATATTACTGCTGTTGGTGAGAATTTTTCTTCTGTCAGGATATATGACACATCATCAGCTTTACAATGTTTACTGTTCCTTTCTCTGACCCCGATTCTAGATTCCTGGAGACATGTGAGACTATGTACTTCCATTTGACAAAGGTTATTTCTAGCCACGAGAGTCCTGGGGTGGTTAACAGAACAGCACAGGAATGCATGCTTTGAAAAGAATAACTTTGCCAGTAATTTTTTTAATTAACTAATGCATCATTTTCTTAGTTTTGAACAGTGACCTGTTATTTTCTGGTGACCTTGCCTATGATTTGGAAGCAGATAGGGCCAGTCGCATTGTGTCATCCACCCTACCAATGTCGTCCCCTGCTCATCAACCTGGCCCGTGCATGAAATCATACTAGTCCCCAGGTGACTTTTTAAAGAGGTCAATGCAATACATTGCCTTGACCATATGAAATCCCTGTCAATATGTATTAGTAACTGTTAAAAGCCCCATTCTAGCCACCCTCTTAGTCCCTACATACTCATTTGCACAAGATTTTCATACTCAATAGTTTTTTTGTTTTATTTCAAATCTTCCTGCAAGTAGAACATCTCAAAGATCTTTCTCCCCATCCTGCTTGCCATTATCCACACAGACAGCCAAACCCTTCTTTTCCTTCCCAGCAGTTTTCTGCTGCAACGTTTTCCTTTCACTACCAAATTTCATTAGAAAGCATCTGCTGACTTTCAGGAAGGTGTGTTTTATTGGTCATGCTTTTGTGGGCTCCATATAGGAAGATTTTCACTGCCAGTGCTCCTACTGAAAAAGTCCTCTCTCTTAAAAATACAAAGCACGTGGACACTTCTCAAATCAGAACATAATTTCTGGTAAGGAATCATGTGTCCTGAATTTTTCCCAGGCAATGCAGGAGAGCAGGTTGTTTAATATCAGCACGTCTGTGTAACAGATGGACTGTTGCAGAGCTGTGACCATACGAATAAATGAGCATAATTAACTCCAAGGGGATGATGAGCAGAGAAGAGGCGCCATTTACTTAGAGCAAGGGCCAATACAATATGAGCTGCAGCCATCTTTTATGTCTGGATTTTGATGGCTCAGATTATGCCAAGATTCACAGATGCAAAACAATTTTGTTCACTCTATATCACAGCCAAGGATCAAAAACATAGTATGGATAATGCAAGGTGTTGATTACTAAGGGAAAAAAAACATTATGTGAATCAGGATATATCCACTGTTGTTCGTTGCCTCAGTCAAAACACAAAACAGTCATCCTGATTTCCATTTCTTTTTGATCTTCTGCTAGGCTTGACAACTGCTATTGAACTGAGGGACATTCAGTCATTTTTAAGCTATGAACTGAAGCTAAAAATGTTCCTGTGTTTCCTGAGCCTGAGACTGGTGTGATACAGGTTGTCCTAAAAAATCAACAGCTATAAAAAGTCACCCTAGTTTGTCTTTCCCATTGAGTCTCACTACCTAATAACTAAGCAGGGCATTACAAAAACTGGAAAAAGGGGAAAAACCAATCTCCCCACTCTAGAGAGTCTTACAGGGAATAGTAAAAGTCAAAATAATTTGTAAGAACCTATGGCAGTGTAAGCAACCATAGCCATGCTGTACCAAAGAGGACCTATCTGTGGGCATAAATGTCTGAGAAAAGTGGGGACCCAATTAGGGCACAACATAGATTTGTGAGGAATATATAATGATTGTACTGTCTCCCCTCAAGTCAACACTCAGTCACACCAATAAGCAAGTTGGGATTTGCACCAGGCAGTGGTGATTTGACCACTGAGATTCAGCAATTGTTACTGCAGGTCACCAACTGTATCATACCACAGAAGTATCAGCAAAACTGCGTCCTACTGCTATTTTGTTGTCTTTCTGCAGCACTGTCATGTACTAAAAATAATTTTCCTGGTTTTTAGGAACTCCTTTTTTTTCTCCTACTTCTACAGTTGGATACATCTGAAGCCATGAGGACACCAGAACAAGGACAAACACGATGTTTGTAACAGTGAACTCTAACTCTTCTACCAAAGTGACTGTGAGCTGGTTCCACAGCAATTAGTCGTTCTCTTCATACTGTGAACGTTCCGGATGAGACTACATGATTTAATTTTTAAATAAATACATGTGTTATTTTAATAAAATATATAATTTTTTATTTACATTAGACTCATTAAAGAAAAGGTAAATCACTGTGAGGTTTGTCTGGAAGCTTCATACTCAAGAATATGGGTTCATATCTTTGCTTGGCCATGTGCTTTGGTGATTATCTTTCTGATTCAGATTTCTACCAGGAAGAAATCCCCTGGGCAAGCTGAAAACCTGTGCTTTTCTTGAAAGGAAATAGTTCAACCTTGGAAGGATGCAGCAAGACAAGTTGGCAGTCAGTGCCTATTCACCTTCCTTTGGGGAAGTCATGACAGATCATTCACTGTAATCATAATGCTCCTAGATTCCTGATGGACTTCTTTGCCCAGTAATACCCATAGAGGGAAATCAGATTAGCACCCACCAAGTTCCTTTTCCTAGTGTCGCAGGAACAACCTGAATTAAAGACTGCTGGCATGCTGGCTCCGACAGTTGTTTCTCTCGGAGAGCGTAAGTCCTGCTTGTGATGAACACAGATTTTATCTGCTCTGGCAGTGGACAACACACAAGACCTTCTAGAAAGAACACAGTGCTACTGTCAAGAGAGAACACTGATCACCTCTGACGTTGATAATCAGCAGGTGAAGGACAAAGAGGAGAGCTGGAGGCTGACAGTAGCTAGGACTTTGTGGTATTGTTATGAATGGCCTTTGTGGAGGCAGGATGCCCAAGGTCCAAGTGCCCTGTGGTTTCCCATGACAACACCAGCAACCATAACACCAGAAACTCCACTTCTAAAGCTGTTCAGCGAGTGACAATGGAACCATTTTGACTCAAGAGTGCCTGGAGGGAATATTCTACATGACAATAGAGCCTTCCAGAGCTAAGAGACACGATGGAAGCAACACAAAAGGGGAGAGACAAACATCCCAAGGCAAGGCACCTTAATGGCTTTTATCCAGGTATGCTGCGCTTTGCCATATGCACCTGATAGGTTGATGCATTGTGGTTAAACCCATACAAACATGCCAGTACCACCAGGGATCATGAACTACAGCCTGGACACAGAGCCCGAAGTGATTCTTCTCTTTAACAAATTATGTGTTGTTTACCATCGTGTCTGATGTTTCTGTAGTTTACATAAAGCAATTACTTTCTTCAAATTACATTATAAAATACAATTCGCAATCCGTGGGTTCTTACAGCAGTCGTATTATACTCTTTGGTATATATTAAGTTAGCTTTCACTGTCTGACATAACATATGGTTTCTCTCTTAAGAAAGAAAGCAAAATACACAAGGGAGTGTAGCTTCAGCCATTTCCACATCTCTCATTTTGCATGATTTAATGCTTTTCCTTTGAACCAATTTGAAGGGAAGATTCTTCATGCAGGCATATATACAAATCTCCTATGAATTTCTGTTTGACTAATATGACTACAATCACTCCACATGAATTTTCCTTCTGTTACTTCATTTTTGCTTCTTTCTCTCTCTATAAAAGTTAAAAGCACAACATATCAAAACAAATATGCCAGTTTTATTCAAAACTTTCCTAAAAAAAGCATATATACAGTATGCAAAACACCCTTCATTTCAGATTTTTTCTTTCGAAGAGAATAGACACTCTCCATGCTCCCTCTGGCATCATTTAGAAACATTTGAGAATAGATAAGCATTGAACAGGTGTAAAATTTTTGCAGAATATTCCAGTTCTGCCTGGAGAATGGCCTTAACTGAATTCCTGGTATACTCCAAAATGGTTCTTGCAGTTCACTGTTGCAGCGGGGAACGCTGCAGCCCACAAAGCTGCAACATTGTTCCTTTACAAAACATTATTTTACACCTGCGTCTGCTGAAGAATTTGTCTCCAAATTTGGACACCTAAATAGTCAAATAATTAAATGTAATCACCTAGTGATTTTCACAGGTGAGACCACAGGTCTGTGGAACAGACATATCATCAGCTCTTCCAGAGATTAACTCATTCCTCTTATGCCATGTGTAAACACTTGATTTGTATTATCTCATGTAATAGGTCACATTATTTCTGTTGGTGCAGAAGTTGTTGATTTTCTTCATGGCTTTGTAAGAGACAGCACTGCCAAAAACCAAGCAGTGATGAGGAATGGGTGCTGATTTGTTTGAGATAGAAAGCATTCAAAGTCTTGAATTACAGGTTCCTCAGGTAAGTGGTCACAGCCCCAAGCCTGTCTGAGTTCAAGGAGCATTTGGACAATGCTCTCAGGCACAGAATGGGATTGTTGGGGTGTCCTGTGCAGGGCCAGGAGTCAGATATCAATGACCATTGTGGGTTCCTTCCAAATAAGGATATTCTGTGATTCTATGATCTGAGGGACACATCTGACGTACTGCTTTTCCTGAACAGAGCCAAAGCCGGAAGAGTATGGAAAGGACACAAACAGCAGTGCTGACCTCAAGGTGAAGCCAGATGAACAGGCCAACCCAAAACTCCTTCCAAGCAAACACCCTTTCCAGCACTTTGGAGTGCCAGAGACGTGCCTCTTCCCAAAGCCGTGTTTGCATACCAAGGCATCACGGAGTAAAAGATTTTCCCTTAAGGACACAGACGGAATAATTTTATTGTTCTCGTTGAGGTGACACATTTTCCACGACAGCATTTCTAAGTTATCAAGCAAGCATGTGGTGCTGCAGATTTAGAGATGACTCATGGAGTTACAACCCCACTCCCTACCTCATCAGCTGGATGTCCTTGTGTCCCTTCAATGCTAAGCTGAGGCCCTGTTCTTGCACTGTAAACCACAGTGCAGTCACACTTACAGCAATGCTGATGGTTCCAGGTTCCACTCGAAGGTCAGAGAGCACAGAGTACATCTAGGCAAGAATTTGTAAAGAGAGAATTTACTGCAAAGTACACTCTTAGGGATACACAGCTTTTCTGAGTATTTTTTTACAGTAAAGCTTGAAATTACATCGCACTTTTGGTTGAAATTATAATTGTATTAACATACTCTTTTTGTAAAGGAAATATTCCAGATATTGATTTTGAGCAATTTTTCTTTTAAAATAAATCTTAATGGAGAAAGACATACAGGAAAATACTGTAGAATACTCTGAAAAAGGGAATAGAATAGCAGAGTTTATGATGAAGAAAATGTATACAGCACGAAGAAAATAAATATTTTTCAATACTTTTGTGTTTGCCACCAGAATAAAATAATCCATTAGTCCCAGACGTGTAAAACTCAGCAATTTAGAGAAGTTAAATGCTGGGTATCACAATAAAAGCTAAGGTTATTATCTGGGGGGGGGGGGGGGG
>VZTF01001327.1:518373-530044 GCA_013397755.1 Cnemophilus loriae
GGGGGGCGGAAGAAATCTAATTAATTTTAAAAAGAGAATGCGTGTTTTTAGTGAGAATCTTGCCCTAAGAAAATTGATCTAGACAATAGATTTTTCTGTAGACCGGTTAGCTGGAAAATACCCTCATGCTTTCTTTTATATTATGTGTCTCATGTTTTTTGGCTGCTTTTCTTTAAAGTCTCAGCTGTTATATTAATGGGATTAAGTAAGAATCTAACCTTGCTATGTTTAAAAATATAAATTTTTCTTTTTGCACTGTTGGAGAGTAAGGATACCTGTTTATCAGAAGTTTCACCCATGATTTCAAGGATACAGCCGGATGATTACTTTTAATCCAGCTACAAGTAAAAGATTTCGCTGAAGAAGCTTCTAGAGATCAATGCCCACTACATCAGAAAGCAAGACCCAGTGAAAACAAGAGCCCCTATTGGACAACAGGGCCACAGAGACCTTCAGCATCACACAGAGGGCTGTTCCCATAGTGCTGCCCAGCCGTGTCCAAGCATGTGGAATGTCATCACAAGTTTCAAGTTCCCCTGTGGTGTCAGCCCATCCTGGGCTGGAAGGGACAGCACCTACAGAGTTGTGCTTCTGTCTATGACAGAATTACAAGTCCCAGAAGAGAAATTGCTAGCAACCCGCTTTTTGCATCCCATTTAAAAATCTAAAGTTTGTGTCATTGATGGTGTTGTTTTGTTCTCGTGGTTACCTCACACTTAAATATCCAGAGACAGACAATCCATAGCCTTCTAGACAGAGGGACAGACACAGGACAGGCACATGGTACTGCTATTCACTGTCCCATCTCTGATGGAAGGCAGAGACTTTGAAAGTAAACAAATTGGCTCTTCATGAGGCCTGCACATAAGGACAGTTTGCCTTTCCTTCAGTAAAAAATCCCTCATTCTTCTGTGCCCATTTAGCAATTAGCTTTTTTACTGGTAAAAGCTTTTTAATGGTAGATATTAAAGTGGAATGTTCTTACAGAAGAATAACCTACACCTCCCTACCCAAGCATTACAGACCTTATATACCTTTTCAATCCGATAGTTAATTAAACATTGTAAGTACCCAAGAACAATTTACAATGGTAATTAAGTGGCAAACCTAAAGTAAGCCATTTGATGCTAGAGCAAAAGTGCTACAAAGAGTCTTAATATGAACATACTGCTAGGAAAAAGTTGCTCAGCACTTCACTAGGATCTGCCAAGCTACTCAGTTGATAGTTCATCATTTGTTGTGTCTTGTCCACTGTACATCTTTCTTCCTCCATGTTTTCAGCAAAGTCTTTGAAAGTGAAGGCAAGGTTTTAAAGTGAAATACCAAAACCTTTGAGTATTTGCCCACCTTGGGGTTTCAGATGGGAACTGTTTCTCTGTTGATAGCGGTGTTGCTACTTCTCCTCTGTCTCCCCCTTTCACCTCAGACTGACATGAGAATAAGTCGTGGTCAAACCCTCTGAAATGGTGAGTAGGACCACCACAGCTGCTCAGTGCTCTCAAAGCAGGGACAGCGCTTGACCTGCCTTGTACAAGGCAGCTTCTTCTACCAAGCACAGACTCAAATGCAATTTGCCTGGGGAAGAAAGTGCATTGGGAAGAAAATACGTTCTTGTCAAGGCATTGACTCCCCTATTTAACTCCCACATTTGTTCCCTGACTTGTAAAATGGGTGTTATACAACTACAGGCTTCCAGTCTGGAAGTGCCTGAAAGGCTGCTGATGAGATTCTTTGCTCAAAAGGCACAGACAGTCATTGTTGAGCTACTGCTATCCACAGACCCTTCCTTCACCAAGAAGTTAAGAGTAAAGCAAAGTGTGCAAATGAGCTGGCAGATGTGTCTGCTGGCTACCAGCATCTAGCAAGAACAGTTAACAAAAGCAGTAGCTTTGTTCTTCAGGGTACACAAAACTTCAGGTGACGCCTCTCGGACCAGTGGGTTGCCTGGCAAGAACTGGTAGAGTTCCACCACTTGACATCTTACCATGCCAACAATTTATGTGTGGTATTGATGAAGGAGGCTGCACGGGAGCAGTGTCCTTGCCTTGACTTCAGCCAACAAGCTGCTAAAGAATTTTGCCAGGGGCATTGCAATTCAGTCTGTTGAACTGGCTACAATCTCTGGCTCTAAAACTAACTTCCAAGGTGACCTTGATAAGTCACTTATTTTCTGCGTGCCTTATAGTTCACATATTACTTGCTTGAGCTTGAATTGTGAAGTCTTTGCTATACCATTTTTAGGCCTGGAGCACTCTGTGCTGGGCCAGTAATAATATAATTCATATTTCAACCTGGACAAGACCTTTAAGCTTGAATGTTTCAGTCTGCAAGTTGTAGGGTATGTCTACACTGCGTGCACTTCACAGCATGTCTCAGAGCCCTGACTTTCTCACTGTCCAAAGCATGAGCGCTGTTGCTCCTCTCCATGGCATACACCTCTTCGGATTGTTTGGGTCCCTAATTTAAACATTAAATAAAGTAATACATTAAATTACATCAAGCTACTTTTGGGGGGTAACTGGTAAAGCTTCAAAAATCCACCAAAAGGCAAATTTGCTGCATTTAAAACAGGAAATCCCAACTCCTATTTTCAGCTAAAATTGTCCTATTTCGCCATTTACTTAAGCATAAGCATGTAAGACAATATCAATTCTGACACTAGGACCTAAAATTATTGAAGGTGCCAGTTAAAAAAACAGCAAAACAAGAAGGAGAACTCTATACATCTACTTTTAGCTCTTTCTTTCCCTTCTGTGGCGGGTTTAGGAATAATCGCTAAGTGATCCCTCCTTGTCTTTATCTCGACACACAAGATTTTTTATTTTACTTTTCTCTTCTCTCCTCTTGAGACGGAAGAGTGACAGTGTGTCTTGGTGGGCATGCGGCAGCCAGCCAAGTCTGACTTCACACATCTCCAATTTTATTTCTTCACAAAACCATTAATATTTGTTTGATTGATTTTTCAATCTATCCATAAATGACGAAGTTTATTCACAGTCAATCAGTTTCAGTGTTAGAACTGAACTAGAGAAACAGCATTAGTACAAAATAATGATGTTTCTGCTGAACTTATTCCTTTAAAGGATCATAAGTTCTATGATATGAATATTAACTGATGAAAAGCGGAATGTAGCTAAGTTCACCTAACAAAGCTAACAGTACTCCTATACATTGTACAATACTTAGTTCTCTTCCACCCCAGTGACTTCAGGGACACACATTCTGTTAAATGCACATTTAAGCTTACTGTGGGCTGTAAGTTGTCCTGTATCTGCACTTCAGCCATCCCTACTGCATGTCCTACTGACATGCAACAGAACACACAAATGAAGATCAAAACCAAACTGAAATCTATGACATTATCAGGTATGCAGCAGTAAGTTAGTAAGCTGATGTATTTGGTATTCCTCGCAAGTTTTGCTGGACTAAATAGATTTGTATAGAGCTGGTGGGAGCCAATAGTTTCTGCATTTTATCCCTCATAAATACCATATTGTCAAACTGACCTTTCCAATATGGTAACAAGCACAATGTTATGCATAGAAGTAAGCAGAACTAATGACACCTTGATACACTCTGCAGTGCAGCTACACAGGACAGAGTTACTGCCAGAAGGTCTGGCCTGGGAAGCAGGCAGCCTACAGCTCAAGAAGGAAATTAAGAAAGCCTGTTGAACAGAAAAGATTATCTCAGTGTACAGCATCATAAAACACAGCAGTAAAAATATAAGTGAGGCCCTCATCTGAGGAACAGTCCTGTGGTCTAAAATTTCTTTCTGATGGCCCACATCCCATGTAAAAAGCCAGTTCCTGAACAGAAGACTTAGAGAGCTGTCCAGGTCCATGCCAAGATATGGACAGGTACAACCCTACTTAGCCCTCCCTATTTTCCAAAGGCCCACAGCATTCTCTGGCAAGATTCTTGATATAGACAATGCTGGGCAAGACCACAACAACTGCCAGCCCCCATTTGAGATTTCATCCAAGGATTTTCTGATAGCAAAAGTCAAGAATCCAATACTCATGGTATAATCCAGTTATCACTGTCATGAAGTGAGACAAGGATCTCGGTGTTGGATAAGCCAAGGACACAGCTGCCTGGAGTTTGTAAGAGCAGGCCTGACGTATTTTCTCTTGTCCCATGAAACAGAGAATCCTTACACATAAATACAGAGAGTCCTCACACATCATACAGTAAGAAACCAAGGCTCTTTTGAAAAACACGAATCTTTTCATTGCTACTTCTCACTGTCCAACTAAAGGATTGACTGCTCTGACTTCAGAACTATCTGATGATGTAACTAGTATCTCATCCTCTCTGGCAGCAAGAGGAGAAAAATTCCCTGATTGCTACACTTTTGAAATTGATACCAACCACTCAGAAGTTTTAGTTTTGATTAATTCAAATGTATTTCAGGAACCCATTTAAAGAACATTATTTCAAAATTACACCAATGAAATTACTGTAAAACTGAAGGCTCAGAGAAAATGTTTGTGGAGATCCAAACATTTCTTCCAGGGCTCAGAGAAGCAGATAAGATGGCTTTGAGCCAGATGAGTTCTAAATAAGCCTTGAGTAAAAATTCATTCTGGTCATAATTTAAGATCACTATAGCAACACAATCACACTTGCCAAGTATGCAACATTATAAAATTACAACAGACTTTGAAAAAAAGAAAATCTGTTTTCTAGCCATTTTTTTAAATAGATTTAAAACTGTATTATGAAGGTGGCAACAGTTGTTCAGGATCGAGATCTTATTTTATTCTGTGGATGGTTAAGGAAAAGCTATGTCATATGCTAATTAAATTTACAATAGGTATCTCCTGGAATATGAAACCAGAGTCTTCTAGGAGATGCATGAAATTTTACATCTCAGAAACAGATGGTACAGTAAAAGTAGGATAAAATGAATGGTGCAGGGAATCTGTGTAAAGTCCATTGTGCAGTGGAAGAGAAGACTGAGAAGTAAAGTGTGCTAAGGCACATCCTGCCCCACAGACTTTCAGCCATTTGTGCTCAAAGGGAAGGTATAGGTTTTGCACAAGAGCGGAAACGACACCTTTGTTCTGAATTCAGCGCAGTTCATCTCAATACAGAGCTGAGATGCCAGATAGAGGAGCAACCTTGAACTATGCTCTGTAACATACACCACCCAATACCTGAGCTACAAATTAAGCTTCTCAGCTCATTTCTTCCCCATAATTTAGGCACAGATGAATTCCTGGAGAAAGAACCACAAACAGTTGAGCCACGTTCTCATTTCTTTTGACAGCAGCAAAGACCCATGTTCCTCAGTGGGAACACTGCTAGGAGGATCCCATGCACAGAAGGCAGTGCAGACTTCATGTTACATACAGCACCCTAACCAGGGCTGGCACACTCAGCTTCCTTGCATGGGAATTCTACTGGTTTTATGTAACAGCCTTGCTGCAGTCTTGCAGGCATCTATATCCACTAAACACATCTACTTGGCCTGCTGTCAAACCCAAGAATAATCTGGAACCAATGCCAGATTTGAGAAAATCCTTCAGACTCAATCACGCCTGCAATTACGATTTAAAGGTGTACAGGTACATAGTTGTATTTACAGAAGTTTTGGAGAGTTCTTAATCTGGGATGCTCAAAGTAAGAGGAGAGGGTCCCAGCTTTCTTATCTTCTCTAAGGAAAGTTCACTCCCTGGCAGCCACAGAACAGCATAAAACAGCCAGATCATTTTTTACACTGCACCTTCATCACAATTTCTCTGCCACACAAATGACATGGTGCATACAACAGTCTTTGGCAGCACTCAGACCAGCATTCCTCTCTTGTAGAATAAGGGGCTGAGATGGAAAGTCCAGAAGGCTGGATGAGGTACAGATAACTGTTTGCAATGTAGCTTGCTCCTGCAGGGGAATGAAGTGGAGGAAGTGACTTGGGGAAGCTGCAGGAAAAGATGCAGGAAGCCTTCACAGTGTGTTTTCAGCATCGCTTCTAAGAAAGGGACAAATTGAAATGCCTCCTCCTCCCATCTCGTTGATGCCTTGCAGCAACAGACATTCCTGGATTTTAGAGAAGCCACAAAAATCTTCCTGACCCATAGAGTACCTGAAGAGGGCTTACAGAAAGGCTCAAGAGGGGTTTTTACAGCGGCTCGAGAAGACACATACCGACAGGATAAGGGGGAAGACCTTTAAACTAGGAAATATTAGGTTTAGATTAGAAGAAGATTAGGAAAATCAGATTAAGAAGAAACTATTTACTCTAAGGGTGGTGAGACACTGAACAGATTGTCCAGAGAGGCTGGGGACTCCCTGTTGTTTTAGGTGTTCAAGGCTGGGTTGAATGGGGGCTCTGAGTAAACTGGATTAGTGGAAGGTGTCTCTGCCCATGGCGGGGAGTGGTGGAACTAGATGATCTTTGAGGTCTCTTACAACTCTAACCATTCTATGATTCTAGGATTCTATGATCTATTTTACTCTCTATGTGATTTCTTAATCCTGCAATACAGAGGGAACCAGTGGTGTCCAGGCTGCCCCATAGTCAGCCTGAACACCACTGTCTGTATCCAACCATCCTGCATGTTCTTTACACTGTACTGGCTGGCTTCATTTCTAACTCAAAGACCTCTGATTAAGCAGTGATCTTAATCACTCTGAATATCAAGACAGTTCAAGGTGTACACAGTGAACCTTCTTCCACCCTCCTAAGTGTGCTCATTGGAATTTGTCTCTTAACACCAGCACTAAAAGTACGAGTTTCCGGTGGCCCTGCTACACAGCTTGACAGGGCAGAGTGCACCTGAACCTCTGCAGTTATAAGAGACACTGATTCAGCATCCATCATTACCCCGATTTTTGTCTTCCCTGCTGAAAGGGCTCTTTCACTTCCTTCAACACTCACAGCTTAGCGGAACTGCTGCAATCTCTTGGAATCAGGTGGAATCATCCCTTAAGAACTTTTTTACTACTATTCTCTCTCATGTTTTTGTAAAGAGCAATGGGTAGAAACAAGAAGAAAGGCAGAGATTTCTTACTAAGATTTCCCCAGGACTGATAATTATGTAAATAACTTCCCTTGTTATTCAACAGTCTGATCTTTGCATAGGCTGACTCCCTTATGCTACAGATCTCTATTTGAAAGATTTTACCACGAGTGTCTTCCTCTCAGCCTTGCTAGAAGACAGCTGGTCTGCACCATTGAGCTGGAGGAAGGCAGAAAGCAGCATTTGCTTTGACAAACTGACTCATTCAACCAACAGACAGCTGCTCACCTTGTCTTGCTGCAAGTGGAATCCTGGAGAGAAGCAGGAACTAGGTGTTCTCCACAGTCCATGAAGAACAGTCATGTTTGTGTGCAGTTTTGGGTGCCACGGTATAAGAAAGGCATTAATCCATTAGAGATCAGCCAAAGGAGGGTGACAAGGACGGTGAAGGGCCTTGAGGTGAAGCTCTATGAGGAGTAGCTGAGGTCACTTGGTCTGTTCAGCCTAGAGAAGAGGAGACTGAGGGGAGACCTCATTGCAATTACTCCCTCATGAGGTGAAGAGGAGGGGCAAAGACTGATTTCTTCTCTGTGGTGACAGTGACAGGACCCAAGGGAATGGCCTGAAGCTGTGTCAGGGGAGGTTTAGGTTGGATATCAGGAAAAGGTTCTTCACCCAGAGAGTGGTTGGGTTCCCCAGGGAAGTAGTCACAGCACGAAGCCTGACAGAGTTCAGGAAGTGTTTGAACAATACTCTCAGGCACATGGTGTGATCCGTGGGGGTGGTGCTGTGCAGGGCCAGAAGTTGAACTCATGATCCTTGTGCGTCCCTTCCAACTCAGCATATTCTGTGATTCTGTTTTGATCAAAATATATGCTCTCAGAGAAGAAGTTGTACTGATCTAGCAATTTTTCTCCTTGAGACCTAATAAGACCCTGAGGATCTTCCAGTATGTGGTTGCACACAAAATGCTAAAAATAAAATCATTTTAGTCTTAGAGCTAAAGACTTTGCTAATATAAGCCGCATTAAATAGCTCAGCTCTGCCACTTGAAGTGATACACATTTAAACCTTCTTCGTGGGGGACCTGAGAACTTTTAGCAGGATATTGAATAAGACTCTCAGCTGCTATTTTCAGTACAATTTTACGGACATCAACAGGCTAGATGACCCAAATAATCCTCTTCATATGAACTGTCTACCTCCTCTAGGTCCTGATTGTGTTCTTATGCTGATGAGCATTTCTTTGCTGTCCTACCAAAGAAAACAAAAAATGGTAAGTTTTATTTAGTAGAAAATAACAATGTTCCTCTTCTTGCCTAGGTATTTTCTCTCATTCTTAGAAGGCTGTACTCAAGCAAGTCAATTTGCATTGTCCTCTTAAGTCTGACTAATTTCAAACTCATTTAATTGGTGACAGCTGCTTTGTACAGTCAGATATTTAGAAATGATCCTCATGAAATTTTGTACAACATAAACAATTTCTGTATATATCCATAGTCAAAAGATACATTATCTACTGTGAAAACTCCCTCCTTTCTCTGCACAAGCGCTGAAATATTTATGTTGTGTTAGGAAGGATACTGAAAATGTTCTCCCTAATGTATCACGGCTGTGGAGGACAGTTTATCAGGAAGAACATGAAAAATTCAGTAGACTGCTGCTTCTGCTGATGCACTTTTTTGTTTTCCATTCAGAAACACAGAAAGCACAGAAATTCTGTTATATTCAGGTTTGGGCATCCTGAGTAACCTCAACAGCAACAGCAGAGTCCTGGAGATGATACAAAAACTGAGGCAGCATCAGGACTCTCAAGCAGTACTTCAGAGTGGTTAGTTGGATATGCTACTACACACCCATGGTCATGTATGGGACCACGACACAACCTTTATGGCAAATCCAACACCAAGCAGGCCTGCCAAGATACACGTATTCATGAAAGACAGAGAGAGGGGCATGGAAAACTGCAATGGCTCCTGTTAGCATTTATGAACGAGATCATCTTAGTACACTGGGACAAGATTGCCACAAACAATATTCTTAAATGTCTATTTGTTCCACACTGACTTGTGCATAATGGATGATGGCTGCATATGTATTTTATATAATTGAAGATATTCGTTCTGAGTACCAAACAATTCACTATCAAGATCTGATTTTCAATAAGAATACTGTTGTTTGCCTGCATGTCTGTTTCCAGAATTGGAAATTGTATCTTGAATTGTATCTCTCTTTTCCCCTCTCAAAGAAAAGACTATCAAACAATCAAAAGACAAGAAGGAACTTCAGAACAGGGAAAGAAAAATGTTTTAAACATGGAGCTTTTGTTTCATATCATCTCATTGTTTACAAAATCTGTCTGACTAAGCATTGGCATCGGCCACACCCCAGATGGACCTCAGTGAATAATAGATGTTAAAAGAACACGGCCAAATGGACTGCATGCTGATGAGACAGGATGAGGATACGCAAGCAGTTTGCATACACAGATTTCAAAGCGCTAGCAGACTGAAATGAGAGCAGGGAGGCAAGAGAAGCCATTTTCCCAGTTCTAAAATGAAGACTGTTCTCTCTCACCTCAGGAGGAGGAGGAGACTGCTAATGCATTTGTAGATCCAATGTCTCCTCTGCAGTAAAGTTTACCCCTTCTGTCAATATCCCAAAAGCTAGAAACATTCAGGTGCTACAATGACCCTTGATGAATATTTTAGCTGGATCAGCTGCGGTACCGCAGATCATTGTATGGTGTATCAGCAAGCCTCCTTCAGCAGAATGAGAGTCAAAGGTTCTGTTAACTATGCTTCTAGCAAAAATCATCTCCTCTATTAACAGCCCTCTTACATTCGTGACATCAAGACAATGCTTTTTCAGGAACTGATTCTGGCAGAGACATATCTGGACCAGAACAAAACTGTGGATTGTGCTGATGCCTCCTCTGATTGATGTTATCACATCCTTTAAGCCTGCAAATTCTCTGGAGGACCCAGTGATATGGACCTGACAAATGGATAACAGCAATAATCCACCATCTCCTTCCCAGCATTTTAGCTGTGTGCTTGCATGCACAACCCATATATGAAACCAGTTCACTGTTACTCTGCAGTGACCAGAGACCTATTTCAGGCCTAGTACCTTTTTCCAGCATCAAGACCTAGTAGCTTTGTACATTCATCTTTCATTTCGGCATAGCTTGTCGATCTCTGCATGTCAGCAGCTCACTGTGGTGTTTCACAGAGCACAGGCATACTGAGTGACACACACAGGCAGCAGGGTGAGGGCCTGTGTGCCAGGTGGCACCGACAGCAGGCCCAACACGGGGCAGGAGCAGGGACGATGGTTCTGTGCCTGTGGACAAAGCCCTCTTCTCCCACCTGCAAAGGTCTGGACTCTCTGGTCTGTTTCTTGCAGCAAGGATTCAGCCCTTTCTCAGCCTTTCTAAAAAAAGGAACCGCAAAATAGCATCCTGTAGCTTGACTGATGATGGATTATCTAGTCTAGTTAGCATCCTCTGATGAGCTCTGGATTGTCATGGAAAAGACAGAGCTCAGTAGCATGTACAAATCCATGCATAGTGCAATTCAAAGTTGGACTACAGACCACCTGAAAATTAAATTCACTGCAAAGAGAGGACTGGCAGATTACACTCTGTGTAATTACAGAGCAAAAGAGCCATTGGGGATGCTGTGTTTTACTCATCAAGGTTGGGTCAATAGGGGTTGATAGAAGTTGTTGACTCTTTCAGTCTCCGAGGCTGTCACAAATTGCAAAGTTTGAGAAAAGCTTTTTACTCTGTTGTTCAGCACTGACGTTAACTAAAGTCTTGCTTTTGTCAAGGAATTATGTACCAGTATATATGTCTTTCTCATCACCACTACTTTTGCTAAGTGCTGAAAGAAGTAGGCTTTTTCTGTTGCTATTAAATGTGTTATTTTTCTGTCAAATTACTTTCTAGATCCATGAGTCAGGTGTAATTTTGATGACACAAAGATGGTCCATTTTGAACTTCATGTACCATTCTTCTCACCACAGCTATAATTCTATTAAATCAAGTACAGACTGATTATTCTACAAATAATAAGAGATATCCTATATGAAAATTGCTCATCATTGCAAAATATTTTTTTTTTTTTTTGCAGCAAGGAGAAATTGTCAAATATATTATTACAATTTTTTTTCATATTGCATTACTTTCAGTGTAATGTCAAGAATACCTATGACCATTTAGAGCTTGATTAACTCTACTAAAGCATATTAATGTCCTTGCAGAAATCTTGGTTAATCGGTTCCAAGAAAAAAATTTCCCTTAGAGAAAATATTTTAACAAACACAAATTTTAACACACACAAATGACTCTTCACAGAACTATAGAATCACAGAATCACCAGGTTGGAAAAGACCTCTTAAGACCATCAAGTCCAACCCATGCCCTAACACCTCAACTAAACCATGGCACCGAGTGCCACATCCAGTCTTTTTTTAAATACATCCGGGGATGGTGATTCCACCACCTCCCCAGGCAGACAATTCCAGTACTTAACCACTCTTTCTGTGAAAAACTTTTTCCTAATATCTAACCTATATTTCCCTTGGCACAGCTGAAGACTGTGTCCTCTCATCCTGTCAGCTGCTGCCTGGAGAAAGAGACCAACTCCCACCTGACTACAACCACCTTTCAGGAAGTTGTAGAGAGTGATAAGGTCATC
>VZTF01001327.1:530251-561117 GCA_013397755.1 Cnemophilus loriae
CCATTCCAGGTCTCTCTGCAGAGGCCTCCTACCTTCCAGCAAATCGACACATGCTCCCAGCTTAGTGTCGTCTGCAAATTTACTAATGAAAGAGTCAATACCCTCATCCCTGTCATCAATAAAAATATTAAACAGAACTGGCCCCGGCACAGACCCCTGGGGGACACTGCTGGTGACTGGCTGGCAGCTGGATGCAGCACCGTTCACCACCACTCTCTGGCCCGGCCATCCAGCCAGTTCTTAACCCAGCAAAGAGTGCTCCTGTCCAAGGTGTGGGCAGCCAGCTTTTCCAGGAGTATGCTGTGAGAGATGGTGTCAAAGGCCTTGCTGAAGTCCAAATAGGCAACATCCACAGCCCTTCCTGCATCCACCAGGTGGGTCACCTGGTCATAGAAGGAGATCAGGTTGGTCAAGCACAACCTACCCCTCCAAAACCCATGCTGGCTAGGTCTGATACCCTGGCCATCCTGTAAGTGAAGACTCTTGCTACTCTCAGTAATGATTTATGTCTAAGTGGTGTCTGTGGACAGTTATACCTCGTTGAGCGGTTTGTGGACTTGGCCTGAGATGTTCAGAAGCAAACTAGTTCATATATCGAGTAAGGATAGCCAAAAAGAGTTGAAAGGAATAGCTTGCCTACAAATGTGTTTATCAAGCCAGATCTATGCCTCTGACCACACCACTAGCCCAAAAGTTTGGTTCATAAACACCTCTTTTCTTATAAGGGAAGGGTCAGGTCTCACTCACCAGGTAGGATAGGCTGGCATTCAGAGGCACATGCTGCACAAAGTCCTAGACATGTGCCCTCACAGTGCTCTCACACTTTCCTGGAAGGATATGCAGTGCAGAGAGGACACATCACTGGTCAGCTTTCCTTCAGCATCCAACTGTGTGCAGGCTTCAGTTGCTAAATGACCCTCAGCTTTTCTCTGCCTGCCGAAATAGGAGTCTATTGATCATGAGATCACAAGTCAGGCAAATGCCTGCACAGGAAGGCATGAGACACAAGCCTGCTGCAGCCAAGAATGAAACTTCAGCCGGGAGAGCAACCTCTGTCTTCCCTTCCCTACTGAGTGATGCACTGCTAGGACCAGCTACAACATGGCCTCTGTTCTACTTCCTCACAGTAAACAGAGCAAGTCAGAAAATCCTATCTGGCACATCACAGTGGCCACAGATGAGGAAACAATCTAGGATGCTGATCTGCATATGCTTCTATTGTACCTTCAGGGCAACAAAACAGAAATTAGTTGTGGGTATCTCACTGAGATTTCTGAGTCAAATCTCCAGTAGTACAGAGTGCACAAAGGTTTGCCCCCTGGTGCTGAGGAAAAGAGCACAAAACTGATTCCGTTGTGCTCTGGGAAGTGGCAACATGGTAGGTATGAACAGGTCTACTCCATTAGCCTCAGACATACAAAAGTAGAGAGGCATAATAATCAGTAGCAGTGCTGGCAAGACTGAAAAAGAGAGCTGTGATAAGGCCTGACAAAGTGTTGTGTTCTTCTGGACGTGTGTTAGCATGCAAATCTCTCGATAGCTAAGGCTCATAGCTGCTGGGAACCATTCTTTACCAAACAGACTTGACTCTCCTAAGAAACCAGACAGTTTATGTTTCATGAGGAAGATACAGAGACAAAAAAAAAAAAAAAGAAAGAAAGAAAGCTGGGAACCTTGAGCATTACATGCTGAATGTCTGGCACTCCAGAGCACTTGCAAATGCTCCTAAGGACCAGGGAGAATAAATAACTTTGCACTGACCTTAGTGAGGTAAGACCATCTCTGAGGGTCTATAGTGAAATAACTCTTGCACTACTAGGGTTAAAACAGGAAGAAAGGCTAAGGGGATAAAATTTATTCTACTAATGGAGGACTTCAGATGTTTATTACAGAGAGCAATGGTTAGAGTTCTGGACTAATTCACAGATTTGAAGACTACAGTTGACAGCTACAGAGGTCAGCATACTAATTCTTAAATACAAATCCTTTGTCCAAATTGTGAACAACTCTTGGTGATCTTGTAGTCTTTAAGATCAAGGGGACAGACAGTCATATAACCCATACAACCAGATCCAAAGAACACACAAAACAGGAGTTCTCACTCTTGCACTTCACATTATCCATTTCTCTGTCTTTAATGACAAGAGAAATTCTCACTTTATCTGTAAGTAATATCCATGCAACATGCTGAAGAGTAAAATCTCCAGTATAAGATCAGGTGGTCTTCTCCAGAGGGTGAGACATTATGCTTTAGTTCCTATCCTCGCTGGCTTGCTGAATCCAAAGAAGAAGATATAGCAGAAGAATTTTTTCAAAAGGCAGAAGCCTGATCTTTAAAGTATGTTTTTCCATAAGCTGTGGAGTCTCTCTGCATAAGAGGAGCACAAACTGTCCTCCCCTGCAGTCTGCTGTAGACCAGGTACAGTTTCACACAAGAAAATTGTTCCACAGAGTTGAACAACATACACACTTTAGCTTGTTGCATGCTTTAAATACAGATAACACTATAAACACCATGAAAACCAGGCTTTATTTTGCAAGTCAGAGTTTCTTTAACAGAGATTGTGATGGACAATTAAATTCCAGAAAATTCAAGCTGACCATCTAAATTATGTACTGCTTTAAATCTTACTCATATTACCCAGAGGAAAAAAAAAAGTGTGGAGGGGGGCTGTTTGGAGATATTAGCTACTCAGTTATTATTCAACTTAAATTAATTGTCAATTAACATTCGTTTTTCTTGCACTCACAATACAAATGGCAGAAGGAATGCAGAACCTATCTACAGCAGAAGTTTTCAGCTCCTTTACTACAGTCCTACAAAAAGCAAGTTGTAAATAATCAAAAGTTTTAAATTAAAAAAAAAAATTAAATCTTACCAGATGAAAATGTGTGCAGGAATATTACAGTGTTAATAAGCTTGAGGTTCTCCTTGTAAAAGGTATATGTTACGTATAAGAATTCATAACAATTTGCTCCAGTATCTTAACAAAATCGAATTCTGTAATTGATACAAACACCGGTAGGACTGCATTGTTTGCCCCTCACAGATACGGGGTAGAGAAAGGATTCCTGTTATTTTCAGCAGAATGTTAAAGAATTCATTTTAGAAATAATTGCAAAGTGAGCAGAAGTAAAGTGGGTGGGAGGACCTGGGAATGAATTGACAGAGTCCACAGGTACTAAAGAGAGTGACTTCAACCTCAATTATGAACAAAAATAGCAGACCAGTCAGGAGGAGAATTTCAAAGACACGATCAATAGTGAGTCTGGAGTTTTAGACTGTATTGATTTTTTGATACTTTCAAAGTTTGCCCTTGCAAAGCAGGTTGGCTAGCCTATGGGAAAACTAATGAACAGGTAGGTCTTCACCCTGCCTCTCTTTTCTCATTG
This sequence comes from Cnemophilus loriae, assembly GCA_013397755.1. Classification (NCBI taxonomy): domain Eukaryota; kingdom Metazoa; phylum Chordata; class Aves; order Passeriformes; family Corvidae; genus Cnemophilus; species Cnemophilus loriae. Next base: position 533,645 of record VZTF01001327.1, read on the forward strand.
TGGTGACCCAGTCATGAACTCCAAAGCTGTCTACTCACTCCAAGGTCTCAGAAGAAGCTGTAGTTGCTGACCCAGGAGTCAACACTTTCAAATTTAGTGCTTCATTCCTCTGCAGGTGCCTATTGACCACATTTTGGAAACACAGGACCAGAAGTTCTTGGAGCAATTGAATTGGAAACCTGAGTCTGTTTTCCTGACCTCTCTACTACAGTTACCTGCTTGCACAGATATATCAATCAAAGAGAGGATGTGACTTCTGTGTCCTTCTCAAGACCAGTCAAGGCAGCTGGATTTTGTACCATGTAATTATAGACAGTAAGGTGTCTTAGAGGTTAGTCAATTCTTCTTGTTTTGATTGAAAATTCCAATCAGGATTTGCAGGCACACTTTCAAAAATTCTTTCTTGAAATTGAGTACATTTCTTGGAAAAAAAAATGGCATTTTCACACACACATTACCTCTGAAATGTCTTCTTTGAACTGGTGCATTTACATGAGCACACTAGTTAGCAGTAAACAGAATATATATTCAGGAAACTTCAGGTTCTTATCCACCAACGGTTTGAGGGTTACTTTCTGAATTGATGCTTCAGCTGATCTGGAGACCAGCTGTAATATAAATAGAGCATTAGCCAGAGTTCCAGAAGGAAAAAATGCCATGGACCTCAGTTTCGGGCATATAGAGGCATTTGCACCCTGCAAAAATAGGCAGTCATCAGCTACACTACCCTAGGAACAAGGGCAAGGACATAAGGTCCCAACTGCCCATTGTGCTCCACTCTGCTGCCTGCCACATCAACTAAAAGTAGTCTGGGATGTTCTACCATCTCTCAACATTTAATCAGGATTATAAACTTTTATGTTTTTATTTGTTGCTGAATATGCCTCAGGTGTATTCTCTAGCTTTGATCTTTTCTTAGGCTAAGATGGAGAACAAGCACCAAACTTCAGAAGTCAGGACTGACATTGTGAATAAGACATTGACAAGAAAGGAAAGATAGGTTTTTTTCCCTCATTCCCTGCTCTCCCTTTCATCTACTCCCCTGACTCATCACCTATTACTAGCAGCATGTTGTATTTACATTTTCTCTCTTGGAGGGAAGTAAAAAATACATAGGTTGAAACTTTCATATAGATTTGGCTTCTCATCACACAAACACTGCATATTTGCTTTCATTGCTGTCCAATAAATATTCTATGCTTTTCTGACCTAGCAAGCGGTTTTCTGGACCACGGTGTAGGCAATCCTAGTCAATTTTTCAAAGCTGTGAAACATCTAGTATGGCTGTAACTTGTCGACAGTGCTATCTATGCTAGTCAGCTCTCAATGGGAATATTTTTTTCCTGTATGTGCCAAATTGGAGGTGCTGTGACCTTTAGGAAGACTGAAGCTTTCCCTAGCAGGTCATGAAAGGAGTCATCAGGCCTGAATGAATCTTTGTATTACATGGATCACATGTTCGGTAGTCTCACTGAATACATTTTCACATCCAGGAGGAAAAAAAGAGAGGATAACATTTTGGTGATTCTGATAGCCGTAGACATGATTTTGCTTGGACTCAGCCTCACCTGTAGTTCTCCCCTCTTCCTGAAGAGATCCCATTCCTCCCTGGAAGAAAGAATAAATATAAGTTACTCTCTGTGATACATCTAAAGACATACCTCTTCTGTCATGTCTGGGGCACTTAGCCTCTTATCTTATGATCCCTGTGCTTCACAGAGCCAGACTCCACACACAAGCAGCACTGTGGTTTCTCTCTTGCATTCCAAGTTTCTGCATCAAGTGAGAGCTAAGGATGTGGGCAGCAACATCCAGTCACAGAACAGGAGAAATATGAGACTTTGCAAAGCATTTAGAGACGGTGTCTGCTTGGTTTCCTGTGAAAGTGTCACCGTTTGGTGTCAGAAAAAAGGCCTTTCTTCAGGCCTCTTGAGAGCCTACCTAATCTTTCCAACGGCTCAAAGCCTGAAAACATAAAAGCAGCCCAGGCTTTCAGCAACATGAGGAGCCAGAAGATAGCAGCCTTGTCACCTTCGACAGAATGCCACACCTGAGAAGGATTTACAAAGCCAGCAAAAGCTTTGAGTAAGGTCAGCTCAGTGAGAACAGGGTGTAGGATTGAGCTTCAGAACTTATCCAGTAGTGTACAAAGCTTCCTTCTCATACGGCAAGGAGCATAGCATTTCCCAGAGTCCATTGAAATTCTTAGAAAACTGGTTAAAGTCAGAATGCTCTGCCTTTCCTGATGTCCCATGCACACCACAATAATGCTGCCGCAGCCAGGGGAGGCATTCGTTTTTCATTTAGCAGGTGGAAGTGTTTTTCTGCTTCCACTTTCGCTGCTCTGCAAGGAGCAGCAGCAGATTCATGAAGTCTTCTGCTCTTTCCAGTTCACCACCAAGCAGATCTTGGGTGGAGAGAGCACATATAAGAGAGAGAGTTTGTTTAAGTACCACCTTCATGCTTTCAAGCCCAGTAATATCTGCAGCTATACAACTCAGCACTGAATAGTAAAGGCTTAAAAAGGAGGAAAAAGCATTGGGACAAACATCATCACTGTCTTGTCCATCACAGCCTGGCAGGGAAAAGTCTACCTTATGAATCCAGTGAGCTCTTTCTCCCTCATATTGTCCTGTCTCTGTCACTAGTATCATACAAGTGCTGCTGGAGTGGACAAGACTGACAGGAGACGAAAAGGGGATCATGTGTCTCTTACTGTTTGATCAGTAAGAGGAAAGTTTGGAGCAGCACATATCACCTGATCCCAGCTGCCCTTACATCCTTGATTTGCTGTGACCTCTGACTTTGGCTTTGGTTCTATCGTTTCATCAGACAAATTATTTAATTTCTCCCACTCTGGAAGTTGGGCTGCGATGTGGGAATATGACTTCCTTGAGGAAAGATGGTAACACAGACCTAGATTTTAAAGTCAACTCTGCATCCTCCTACTTCTTGTGCTTCAGTAGGTTCACTGCCCTTAAACTGCACAGCACCCAGCCTCTCAGCCAGGCTCCAGACAAAGGAGAAAACATCCCCAATCCCAATCCCCAATCCCCAATCCCAATCAGGCATTTTATCCTGCTCTTCCAGAGCCTTAGCTATATCCTAGGCCACAAAAATTAACCTGCAGTAAAGATCAGGTCCCAGCATTCTGCTCTGCTTTACTGCCAATTTCCACCCAGTCAGTTTCCACTAACACTGACCTGCTGCCTACACAGGTGCTCACTGCCCATCCAACAAGCTCAGACACAAGCAGGCCAGCCTCCACTGTCAAACAGGTACCCAGGTTCTTCTCTGCTCAGTCTGTCTGTTTACACCAGTATCTGGCCAGTTGCAGCCATAACCTGTGTGCCCCAAGTCGCTCAACAGCCACTGCACAGGACATTACAGACTGAAAGCACAGTCTTTAGACATAAATCCTTGGGCTTTTCCCAAATGCTTCTCACCTGCTTCTTATCAGGCCCAAGCCTAAATCGAAAAGCAGGCACTAAGACTACCCCAGTCCTGTTATAAAGCTCTCTCCATGCCATAGAGATGCTTTTGGTGTTTCTATTATTTATTAGCTATCTTCAGAGCACAACCTTTATGTGTAGCACCACAGCCAAAGCTATGGTTACAGCCTAAATCCTCAAAAAGGATTCTGCAGGCTTACTTTAGTTCTCTCCTCCAGCTTTAGACCTACTAACACGCAGTTTCAGCCTTCACATCTGTGTGTTAATATGTTCCTATGGAGTCAAAGCAAAAGAGGAAAATATATGTTAAACCATCAATTCCCAGAGGTTAGCTTAACTTGAATTCAGATGTAGGCAGTGACATTTTAGGCTGAAAAAAACTGATCCATGGGCTTTTCCTAAATACATCACATCATTTTCTAGCTTAAGAAAATTGCATTAACTCTTATTTGCAAGGTGTAGAAGACTGCTTACGTGAGCATGTTGTGAATTCAGTTGCCAAGACCAAGGAACAAATATGAGAAAATAGGTCTGCAAGCATGAAGTTTAGTACAAGTCTTTGTGGAATTTATGGACAAATTTCCTGCGACACAAAAGACTTTTACAAATTTGAGCTGGACTCATACTGTTCTTTGCATTGTAAAATGGACTTTTCCTAAGCATTTTCTTAAACTATAGTTTGTATTTAATCTTGAAAGGTATCTCTTTATTCCTAAAAATAAATCTTTTTTAAATAAATGCCAATTCAAACTGAATTCTTAACTCCCATTTTATTTTTCAAAAAGTAAAATGTTTTGGAAATGTGAAACACTTACCTGGATTTGTCCCACCTAGCAATTCCATTTCCATTTCCTTATCATTTAACTCGGTTGGAGCTTTCAGCTTTCTTCTATGGAGATAAAAGATCACCTTGCTTCCTGCAGCTACCTGTATTGACTATTGTTTGCTAGCAGGCAGAAAAACAGAAGGGCAGTCAGAAAAATAGGTTTCCCCTCATCAATCTAACTCCACAAGGCTTAGCTCTGCTGGCAACTCGTTTACTTCCAGAAAGAAATTAAGTGTTTCTAACAATTGCGTAAACAACAGAAAGCTGCAAGATAAGAGCCACATCCTCTGCACTAGTCTTTCAGGGATAATTCAGCAGGAAGTGGATATTCCCTCTATCATTTCTAGCAAGAAAAGGAGGCTCATTGGTAGAGCTCACTGAAGATATGGAGCCAACTCCAGCTCACCCCTCAAACCACGAGGCTTTAATATTGATGAGGGCAATCCTTATGCTTTCCGAAACCTCAAGGGATAATGGATTTTTGGAGTTAGCAAAGGAGAAGGATCTGCCTCCAAGCATTGGGCAGTAGGTGTAAAAAATGATTCAAATGTACAGTAAGAGGATTTTGCAGAAGATTAGCTGTAAAAACAAAGTCACATGTTTGTCTCGAGGAAATAATTATCTGAAGAAGGGGTAAATATTTGTCTTTTTGTATCTCTCTTCCTCTGTGTAGGTTTTTATCTTACATAAATGAGCACTGTGTACACAAAGAACCTTGTGAATAATGTTTATAAACCACAACTGTGTAGAGATAGGGCAGATAGAAATCCAAGATCAGTCTTCATGTCAGTCAGCATCACAGGTGCAGAGATCTCTACTTCTGATGGTGCACAGCATGACCAGTGTCTGCTTATGAAAACTGCTGCTCTTCATCGGGTCACCTCAGAATGACATGTGGCATCGGCTAGTGGCATCGGAGAATCAAAGCACAATTTGAACTGACTGAATTTTCTCCATTTTCGCATTCCTAGCAAGTGTTTCAGTGGAGGAGTTTGACATAAAGGCATACCTAGTAAATGACTGACAGGGTGTGAAGCAGTAGAAATATCCAATCAGATAGACTTCCTTCTGTGGTAAACTTCCTTACCGACCTTTAAAAAGGGTGATTGACTACCTTCAGTGCAACAACAGGAACATGAAATACCATTAACCTTTCCATGACTGATTTTCTTTATTTTCACAGCTGTTTTGCCATTATGAAACAAATAATGAGATACTTTAAGAAGGGCTTTCAGAACACATGGCATTAAAAAGAGTAAGAATTGGTTTTGTGTCAATGGAAAACAGGATAAAAGAACATTTCACGTAGCAGATTATTTTGCATATATTGAGTTGGGTTTATCCAAAATAAAACCCTCTTGAAATGTTACTTTAATTTCTTGAAATTATATTTTTTCCCAAGAGGTTATAAAAGAGAAACATGGCATTATATAAACCTGTATGAAATGCAGAGATTCAAAAATCCCTCCCACCAGAAAGTCAATTATTCTAAACTGTTCCCATCTTCTATGAATAGCTAATTCTTTCACAATGTTTTTTGCCTATAAATCTCAAAGAACATCTATAAGCATGAGACCCTATTCTCAGCCAGGTGTCATTTGTCAACTCACTGAATGAAGTGCAATAACTTCTGAGTGATAGCTGCAAGAGTTTACTAAATTATCCATGTAAAGAGCAGTAAGCACCTTATCATCTGCTCTCCTGATTGAGGCATCATCAGGACCTCTCCCTGGTAAAAAGTAATTCATCAAGATCTAAGCCTGAAACAGAAAAAACACAGTACAAACATCTGGGTGCTGAGAAGCACCCATCCAAATGTCTCTTAGAGCTTTAACTAGATGTTTTATACAGAAGAGATCCCTGCCCATGAAATATGCCACAAGAGTTTAGATGTTTTCTGCACAAAAATCTCCTTCTTTAGGCAATTCTTCCTGCTAATTACTTCCAGCAATTCTGTAAATACACAGGGACACAGATATAAAAAGAAGGACATGTGATGTCAGCTTCCTGTATATTTAGACTTTCACTTTTTACCTAAAGGAAAGAGAGGTAAACAAGTAGTCCAGCAAAAACAACCAAGGGATCATCAAGTATAACATACCAAATATAATGAACACAGCACAACACAGTTGAGGCAGCTATATGTTTGAAAATACAAGCAATCTAAATGGAAAACATCAGCTATTAAAATTCTCTTAAACTATATTTTCTTCTGTTTTTCTCTGTTAAATCAAGTCATGGTTTGGAGCTTTAACAAAAAAGGGTTTAATCAGCCTGTTTCTGATGTAGGGAGTAGGTTGAAGTAATGATAGCAGACTGGAAAGATGTCTTCTGTTGCCTAGCATTGTTGTGCCAAATATAGACACCATGTGTTACATTCCAGCTCAAGTGATCCTAAAGCATCTTCTTTCATAAAGTCCCTTTTGCTTTGGGAAGGCAACACCTAAACATGCAGCCAACTGAGAGAGAATAGAATTTCAATTCCATTGAATAGGGTGAATAACTGCCTACCTAAATCATTCTTCTCCAAAAGAAGTCTGTCGAGAAAAGGAGATGTACGCATTGTTGGAAAATTTTTTTTAAAAAATTGTAAAATATTTTTGCTTTTCAAAAGAAAAAAAAAAGCCTACATTTATTTTTAGAAGCCAGAAACAAAATGTAACTTCTTTTTTCTCTCAAATATAAAATAAATAACAGCTTGGTAATAAGCTCTCAGCGGATGAAAACATTTGCACTGAAATGTTTACTAGCATAGAGAGTGAAATTTTTGTTTAACTGATAATGTAGGAACAGTCTGCTCCTGGAAAAGTTCAAAGAACATAACAGTCAAGTAAGAGCTGGTAGTTTGTGTATGAACTCATAAAGAAGCATTCACCACACGTATAAACAACCTTGGAAAGATACTGGAGGCTGTGTGTCCCTCAGTAACTGCCCCCTGATTTTGAATAACTCCTGGTCCATACGAAAGCTACCATCGGTCTGTATGCAATCTTCAAAGAGTAAAATGCTTTTGTGATTCAAAACAGAGTGCAATAGAACAGGAAACAGCATTATTTTTTCTTTAGTAGTTCACAAGACAAATTGCCAGTTATTGACCCATAGCAGGTTTTTACAGATGTCTTCGTCACTTCTCAGTGCAAAAGATACTTTAGGGTACCTTTAAAATCTGACATATCTGTCTTTCCTTGGATTGTATCTAATTGACAAAGTATGATTGTGGAAGACAGTGAGCATGATTGTGACCAGAAATCATCTAAATTAACAGGAGAAGGCTTGGGTAGGCTTAACACAATACTTGTAAACATTTACAAAATTTACAGAGATTCTCATTTTTGGTGGAATAAGGTTCAGATCAACTCCCTGGTAACTTCTGGGGTGGAAGAGAAGAGGGAAAGAGGGGAAAACCAAAACTGAGATCTCCTTACAACTGAAAACACATTAAAACAAACAAAAAGCTTGTTTGTTTTAAAAATGCTTACAAAATCCTCATTTGATGCACAAATCCAAATTCAGAATCCTCCCAAGCTATTCCAAAATGGAGCTGCTTCTTCCACCCCCATCTGATCTACAGGGAGTCAATCACAGCATCAGCAAACTTTATAGGTTTTATAGCTACCTTGTAACACAGACATCTCTCTGGCTTGTTACACTTGGAATTTAGGATGGAATTTGCGTCTCTAAAAAAAATCTAAGTTTTAGCTCCCAGGAAGCATGAATTGATAAAAGCTTTCATGTAGATCCATTGATTTTTCCTCACAGAATACATGATCTTTACCTTCTACCTCTGTCACATGCAGCAGAGCAGAGAAGTCAAAATATCCCAAACATTCTCATATCCTTTCCATGATTAGCTTTTGATGCAACAATATAGACAGGTACAGAGCAAACCCAGCCCTGCTACTCCAGACACTTTCAAAAGCAGCCACAGAGATCAGAGGACTTAGTAAAGCTTTATGAAGAGCTAATCACGTCCTTTTACCATTGAAGGAGGCAATAGCTGGTAATATTCCTGCATCACAGGAAGCATCTTCTTGAGTCGGGTACAAGGGACACTTTGGTTACCACACGACTCCAGCATTGTTTCTGTGCTTCTATCTGACTGTACAAGGCATTAGCCTGGGCTCCAGGAGACTGCAGGGCAGTTCTGTCCTGCTGGTGACCTCACAGGAGTCACTTATTCTGCGCTGCTATTTTGCCACAGTGACATGGCAATAAAGGAGTCCCATTTATTGTAAATTGTGGTTAGATTTAGAGGCATGGAGTTCTATTCAGGGCAGAGGAATTATTCTCATTCATATACCAGGCTTGGATTCTGAAGTGGAAAACAAGCTCCACAGCCAAGGTAAAGATGTTTCCTGCTCTCTTTTGGTACTCCTTCCGGTGTGTTTTATCTTGTAATTGTAAAAAATGGGAAATAAGCAGAGAAGGTAACATTTTTAATGTTTAATCATAATTATTATAAGAAACTTAGATTATACCCGGACAAAGGACACAAAAACATTTCTTCTTGCTAGCAGGATGAAACTTGAAAATTCTAGATCTGTATTTAAAAGATGGAATTTATTTCAGGGTGAGATAAGAATTAGCAGGATCTAGAGCATTAATAGGACACACACTTCCGATTTCTCATTCATGCAGATACCTTCAGAGCAACTGGGAACTGGTATTTCCTGACATATTTTAAGAGACCATGAAAGCACATTGTTTTTCTTGCCGTGAAGGCAAAGCACTGTTCACAGGTTTTATTTGATCTGGAAGCAGGGGAAAAAAGCCACAATGTAATCACTAAGCCTGGAATCATTTCTTTTAAAGGTGCAGGACCCAACAAGTTCCCAGTGACAGCAGCTGAATGCAAGTGACACGCTCCTCTGGTCAGGCTGCTGGTCTGGGAGTTTGAGTATCTAGTTTGGTTGATATCAGTTTTTGGTGCTGGCTATTTTCAGACCAGTGGCCTCACCAAGCATCATCCTAGGCAGCAATCAATCCATTAAAGGGCAATAAGAACAAAAAAAGGGTTGTACTACAGATCCCGATTTATTAAAAGCTCTATCATTTATAACACCAGGAAAAACAATACTGCCAGTTTGCAGCAGTCTTTTTAAAAATAAGATGTGCTCATCGTCTCAAAAATAACAGAAAACAAGGTAATCAATGAGACAGAAAAAGAGTGGAAAATCCTGCTCTGAGAAGCCATAAACACTACAGTTAGTCCTATGGGAGAATATATCAGTAGGAAATCAGGTTTTTTACTCAGGAAAAGCTTCTGAGATTAATTACAGGTGAAAGTCTGATATAATCTGTTGTATTTCAGACGACATTCCCAAAAAGTATACGTGCCTTCCCTAAACAGTAATTCTGTATGTTGCATGTGTTAGAGGCACCAGTCACATTAATATGGTTTATTCATGTGGTTTCCTAGCACGGGAAATAGGCTGGGATCACAGTACGAGATCCAATTTCTTGGCTAGACAGGTGAGCTCTTTCACGGAGGAGCACAGCAGCAATACGAAAATCTATAGTTGCTTCATCTCCACTCGAAGCATCACCAGTATCTCAGCATACACTCGATGTTCCTTGCTGGAATGCTGGGATGAATGCCCAGTGCTTGAGCTAAGGGACTTTGGCAAAAGCAATGTGAATATGACCAACAGACCAAAGCATCAAGGCTAAACCCTGAACATGTTGCTTGCAAGATAATGCCACTGATAGAGGGAATGTGCTTACCCAGAAGAAGCACTTCTTTCTCTTTTCATGGAAATCTCTGTGATTTTGACTTGACATCCAAAAAAGCAGAGGACAGTCTTTCACCTTCATTCAAAGACTGAAATCTTTTCAGACTTGCCATTGCTGAGCTACCACTACAACAACAGTGGCATGATATAAAAATATATGCACTTTATTTCTTATGGAGAATATCTTATGAGCACTCCAGGATATTAAATGGCCTACCAAATCTTGCTGAACATAGCATTGCTCTGACTTCTTCGGAAAAAACTGTTTTCTTCTGGAATCTCATACCTTCATTCCAACCATGGACTCAACCCCATAGGTATTTCAAACATCTCCCATGACATCATAGGTGTATTTTTTTCCTGCAGCTATTAACAAAAGGAACAGAACCAGCAAACACAAAGAATTTTCTCCCCAAATTGTCAATTCTATCTGCCTCACATCATACTCTATCTTACAGGTGGTTATTTCCAGTTCTGAGACACATAATGCAAATAATTTTGTAAGGACAACAGTCTACTTGCTGTTTGGCTTTGGGGTTTTTTTGTTCCCTTAGGAGATATCCATGCTATACTCTGGCTCTCTTCCTTCCTTCTGAGCAGCAAATTTGTGCTCTGTGACAAGAGGTGGCTTGAGATGGGCTGACACCCCTGGAGACTGAAAGCTTTCACATCTCCCCAGGCTATACTGCACCTTGCTGTCTGGAGCTCCTGGCAGTGAATCTGACATACAGTGTAACCACCATTTGTGGGAGAGGAAATCACAGTCAATAAGAGAAAAACCAGCTGGCTGGCTGGCTATGGAGACATGGACATTGGACCTCAGCAGGCAAGCTGTCCTGCTGTTCGAACACTAAAATTTAAGGGGAAACATTCCTTCCATATCATGCAAAATTTAACTCTTTAATTTGTTGATCCCTCTTGAGAGTCATCTGTCTTGAAGACATTCTGGAAAGTCACAGAATAGAAGAAAGCCAGAAGACATGGTACTGATCTGTTCACATTTCACTTTAACTGTTAGATTTCCTTACTTTAGGATTCACTTCTGCTGTTTGTATTATTCAAATAGATATGACTGATTTCTTTGACAGACCTATCATGGGTCACTCCCTGTTCTACAATGAAAGGTTTGAGGGCTAAAACTCTACACCAACAGCTTCCTCAAACTAAACAGGAAAACAAGTGAAGTAGGAGAGAAAGTAATTTCCTACAGTTGTGCTCAAGGTACGGATGGCAGCTCAGGCCCTTCCAGCCTCATCTGACCTTGCCAGCCCACTTGCATTCTCCCACAGGAAAACAGACTGAGCAGAAAGCTAAAGATTTAATGCTTCACAGGAATATAACCGAGAAAGAAAACAACACCTGCTGCAATCAATGGCAGCTTCTCCAGCTACTTCAGTGAGCTTTGGGAAGGGTTAAGCCAAGAGGACGAGGAGTAGAAACTGAGGCGCAGGAAGTTTCACCCAAATATGAGGAAGAAGGAATCAAGAAGAACTTCTTTACTGTGCAGGTGACCACGCACTGATTTCCCAGAGAGGTTGTAGACTCTTCCTCACTGGAGATATTGAAGGACTGTGTGGATGAAATCCTGTGCCATGTGCTCTAGGATGACCCTACTTAAGCAGAGAGGTTGGACCAGATGACTGACTACGGTCCCTTCCAATCTGATCCATTAGGTAGTTCCGTCAACTCAAAGTGAAAGATCTGCAGCATTCCCTCTGGCACCAGGAAAGAAACACACAATCTGCTGCTTCCTAAACCTTCATTTTCTTCACTACATGGGCTTACTATGTTTACACTTTTGCTGTCTCAGAAATGTCAAGCTCATCAAGAATTTGTAAAGCCTCATCACCTGGATGTGTGTGATTACATGAGAAACTCAGCTCACCCAGCTTCTAGACAGCACAACAGCAGGCACAAAATACAACTCAGAAGCCAACCAGCTTCACTACTAATATTGACATCTACATTAGTTGGACTTGATGATCTCAAAGGTCTTTTCCAACCTAGCAGAGTCTGTGATTCTGCAATTGAATCTTAAAGCCACTGACATTTGAATCCTGTCATTAAACACGTCAGTGTATGTGTGAGGGTCTGAAGGGCACCGCTGCGCCTGCCTGAGATTGCCTGGAACCCCAGGGCTCCTCCTGCCTGCCCATGGCTGCTGATGGTACTGTTCCTCTCAGGACCCAGCCCTACTACCCCTGAGAGCCCTTCAGCTCCCACCATGCCCAGGCAGTCTGCACAGTTAGGCAGGATGGCTGTCTCCTTGCTCTACTGGTCTGGCACTTGTGACACCTGAACTCTGTGCTGACTCAGCTCCTGGGCAGCCTGTGACATGTCCCTGCATCTACACAGAGGAAAACAGCCTGGCAGCCTAGTGTCCTTTCCAAAATATTCCAAGTTTCCTGTTGGGAAAAGACAGGCATTAATTATTACCAGCTCTCTCCTCTGGAGCAGACAGAACAAACTGCTCTTATCTTGCAACTGTGAGTCACCCCTTTGGATGGTGGCGAAGGGAAGACGGGGCAATGATGTAATCCCTAACTCTTTCAGGTTCCCCATCTGCCAAGGAGGAAAAAGCAGACTGTACTGCCAGGCAAAGCTTACAGACCATTTGTTCAGGAAGGTATCACGAGGGCAATGGGCACAGATCTGTGTCTGCGCAGCCAAGAAGGCAGAAGAGAGACGAGCATTGGGAGAGCAGAGAGACCTAGATCTCTCCCATGCAGTACTGGAGATACAAGAGCAATCTCTGCCTGCTTAGGGTAAGGCACTCAAGTATCGTCCCAACTCTCCTTTCTCACCAGCTTCTTTAGCTGCGGAAAGCACATAAATAAACCAGGGGCACATTCTTTCCCAAATAGCCTTTCAAGGGACATCTTGTCTTCCAGAAACAGAGAAGAAAAAAGCTTAATTGTAAAAAGATGTGCCTTTACTATTTTCATAAGCTGTGTTTAAAGGCCCAAGCCCTTTGAACATCCCACTCCCGTTACTGGCAACCAAAGGTCAGTATCTGTCAAATATCTCGTGCTAGTCCCAGCATGTTTTTTTAGATATATACTTTTGTACAGCTGTAAGATGAGGAGGCAGTCTGTCCAAGGAATTTGGGAATTTCTTTGAAGTTCTTGCTATTACTGGTTCAGTGCCCTAACTTAACTAACATCTTTGGCTAGGACCATGACAGGCAAATCAGACGAAGAACAAAAGAAATCACTCTTCCCATCAATTTGGATTTCTCTTCCAAAATAATAAATCTGTACTTGCAACAGAACCCTAAGAGATTACACATTCAATAGATAACTGAAGTAAATAATTATTTGAACTTTTAAAAGTAATTTATTTAAATAGTCCATCTATTTAAAGAGCCCATCTGTTATTTAAATTATCCACAACCATTTGTTATTAAAAAAAACCTGAACATATGCGGCTTTAATCTTTGTTTGGGATTTAATCAACCCTCACAACCTTGCCAAGAGAATTTTAAATAAAACTTCTTTTTGTAAATCAGAGACTTTAATGAAGCATTACTAACTGCCAGTATAATTCTTTTAATAACCAGAGATAGGGCTCTGTCTCATGACTTCAGAAAAGCTAGACAAAAATCAGTCTAAATTACTCTTCAAAGCAGCCCTGAAATATCTTCAGAATCTGCTAAGCATGTCTGAGTTCATTTCAGGAAGATGTTGAGGTAATCTATGTAGCGAAAAGAATAATGAAACTGACAGATCAAAATACAAGTCGGAGAAAAAATCATCCCTGAATGCTGTCTTTGTCCCAAGCCATGACCCTCAACATCACTTATCAGGATAATAGGCCATTCATTGGAAACCATTCTCCTTCACCCACATTTCAGTGCCAGGCATGGGAAGCAGACAGTCCTCCTCTGGGAGACACTATAGGGCTGCAGGTGACACAACGGTACCTAATTTTACACTTCTACGTTGTTTTCCAGGCAAAATGCCCTATATCAGAGCTTCACTGGCCAGGTGGTCAGCTCTTTCCACACCACGCCACCAGTCAACACTAAAGTGCTTTTTGCTGCTGTCTTTCATGAGGGTATCTCCACTCCTATCACTTCTGTCCAGACTTAGGAACACATTATCCTGTGTCCTGCCAACCTGTCCTCTGGTGCTGGCGCTTCCACTCATCTTTCTTTCTGCCTGACTCTGCTCACATTGAAAGAGACTCTCAGACCTAAATGCTGTCACACATCCATGAGTCCAAGTATTGAATCTGCATTCACGACTTGGAAGACATTTTACTGTGGTACATTCCTGCACTCTTAACCCTTCCCAAACTTTGTAAATGCTGGTGTCAGCATAGTTTTATTCTCATTCTTATCCACTTGTATTGCTCTAGCTTTTGTTACAACAGGCATGAGGAATCCAAGAGACTTCCCTCTCCCTTTGTATATTGGGAAAAATCCTGGCAACGTATTTTATGAGATTGGTGAGCCATAAAAGGTTGTGTGAACCTCTCAGTATATGGGTCACCTACAGGGCTTGAGTTTTCTGCATACTTCTAGAGGGTTTAACACTGTTGTTTCTGATTCTTGCTGCCCTTCTGCTACTATTACACTTCCCCAGCCATATTGAACCGTAGAGTTCTCTTATGCACAGCAAGTCAGCCTCTCAGTGGAGTTCCAAAACTGGGAGGTCTAGGTACATTTTAGAACATTGTGTAGTAGGTACACAGTTCTACCAAAAAGCCATGCTTCAGTATGCTACCTGTTGGGACACTGTTACCTAAATATATTGTACAGTTTACAGTGTCAATACTATACCATAAAATGACAATCTTCAGACACTTTGGGTGTCTCTAAGTCACTCATATGGGCCCAGGAGACATGACAAAGGTCTACGGGCAACAGTCATCTTTCCAGATCTTCAAGGACAAGTTGGATACACATGGCCCTGTAAAGCACCATTAGATGCCAGTTTTGAAGGGACAGAACCCCATACACACAGACTCAAAGCCCTGTTTGTTCAGTGAGATGTGATTCAAGTCCCCATCTTGAGTGCTAGGATCAAAATTAGCCAAGAATGCTCTACTGTGGCCTTCTGTCATCGGTCTCGTCTAGACAAGATGAAATCCTGTATTGTCTCCTTTCTATTACTAATCCATGAGAACCCCCATGGGAGTCCCTCCTGAACAAATCTTCCTGGTATCTCTGCTGTCTGCTTGCACCCACTTTGGTGTGGCAGTGGCTGCAGTAGCTCCCAATTCCTGAATATTATCTGGTGATTCACCAAGCCTTCTTCATGCTTAGTTATTCAAGGTCTATTCAAATACCATCATACTTTATGCCACTTGACTTCTCTATTTTGGTTTTTTTTTCCTGACGTATTTTCAGTCTGTTTTTCATCTGCTTCATTTTCTTCATCATCAAGTTAAGTGTGCCTTTTGACCACACCGGTTACAGGCGTCTCAAATAATCCCTGTATTTTCTCCTATTCTGCATACTTCATCCACCTTCGTTCAGAAAGGCTGTGCTAGAACAAACTGAACAATTCCTCTGTCTCTGTGTCCTGTTCTGCACAGCAGCTAAAAGCAGGTGACTGTGTAAAAATAGAAGAATAGATCAGGCCCTATATGTTACTGCCCTGTAGTACATCCCAAGTTTCCAACTGTTCATAGGCCAGACAAATCATAAACTACTGCCAATGACTATTTAATAACCCTCTAAAGATTTGTCTTCCTTACCTGCCCAATATCCTTCTTGAAACCACATATATTTCCAGCATCTTTGATATCCTACAGAATGGATTTCCACACCCAACTGCAAACTAAATGGAGAACCACCTGCTTCATTTGTAAAAGAGCTGCTAGCAAATATTTTCATATCATTACCCTGGATTCTGCGCTAGAAAAGACAGTGAGCAGTCAACTCCCATTTATCTTCTGTAGGCAACTGTTTATTGCTTTCCCCTAGTTCCATCTAGTATTTCAAGAAAATCTTAGTACCATTTTCATTTAGCTTGGGTCATAGCAGCTTCTGTGGTTTTACTATTTTTCCCCAATTCTTGTCATTATCTGTGAAGGACATATGAAGCAGAATGCATAGAATCAGAGCAAAAATGTAAAATTAGTACCATGGAAATGTTGTCAATAACTTAAACCATGCTAACACACAAATATGATCTTCAGCATGAAATGCTGTGTATGCAAACAGGAGCAGAAAATACTAGGAATTTTCTTTCTGCACAGCTGTTCCAGGCTGTGGGTGGGCACTCCGAATTCTGATTTCTGATTCTCTGAAATCTCAGTCTCCTGTGACCAATGCCACATGTCATCAAAACTGAGGCCAGCTGTCATCTGCTGGAAATGGGCATGCCTGAAGCATGGTGTGCCTGCATCCCTAAGTGTCTCGTGAAGCACTAGCAAAGAAAAACAGGTTTCTGCCTGCCACACAACAGACAATGTTAGTGAAACAAAGAAAATTAAAGTTGTTGAAAAATTTTCTGAAGTAGGCAGAAGGCAACAGGCATTGAAAGCAGAGCACCTTCAGTTCCCCAAAAATTTGTCTCAAAAGGAATTTTTCAACATGCAGCAGCCAGAATACTTGAACTATTTTCCTACGGTCTTTTCCTTACATATGCACTGGGTCTCATGAGAAAAGTGAAAGGCTGTGGTGGTCACTCTCTAAACTACTTTTGAACTCATGCATAAGATTTAAGTTCCAACTCCCACCGAGATACCAGAGTAGTAATTTTAATATCCTGCTTAGGAGGTTGCTTAAATGACATTTCCACTGAAAAGACACTGTTACATCCTCATTACAACCAAGTTCTTCAAGTTATTAATAGTTACCAAAGAGGCAGAGCATGTAGTTATGGAAAACCTTTCAAAGCTGAGGAAATAATGTCACTTTTATTCAGTAATAAAATTAATAGAATTATAAAATTAGACTTGTGCATAATTCAGGTTATTCTTAATATAACGTGGTCATTTTTAGCCACCTGTAAAAAGAGACGGCTGCAGCTTAATTGGAAAACTTTCTCTTTTTATTTTTCTCTTTGTGTATTTGCAGTGTATGTAAATGTGCTTTTCTAAACAGAGATTAAACCTACTTTCAGTCATGGCAAAATACAAAAACATGAAATTACTACTTGTTTTAGGTTTGGTGTCACTCTAGAAAATTTTCTTCTCATGGCCATAAGGAAGAGAGTGGGAAGAGAACAATTCTTCAATGAGCAAGTTGAGAGCCTCAGTTGGAGAAAAATCTGCTCAGACCTTCCAAGAACAGAGATATTTATTTTTAAGTGTGAAAGGCAGCACAAGAAAGGTGACCCAGAGAAAGGAGCTTGGAGAGGGGGAAAGAAGCCCAGGGAATGGTACTTATAATTCCAGATAAGAACTGACTGCTCAGAGTAATGCTCAGCAGCTCAAGAGGTGTTTCCCAGTTACTTTCAGGAGTGATGGTGGAAGAAGACCTGCACAAGCCAAATGTTTTCATCACTGTAGCACTCATGCATTTGTGAGTCAGCACTTAGAGTCTTCTGCTGATATGGAGGCCACCAAGGTAATACAGAAATGTAGCTGACTCCTTTCGTGTCTCAGATTTGGAGAAACAGGTTCAGATACACAGCAAGAAAAATGCTCGCCTGATGCATTCTTGCAAAGCCAGAGTGGTGGTTTGAGCTAGCAGATCTAGTGAGGAAGCCACGTGAGCCTACTAGCTGCTAATATGCTGGAGTTTGGTGTGAAGCTGTCAAAGTGCTCACAAAACCTGACATCTTTACAGACTGCATAACCAAAAGATGGTCAGCACCCTTTTATTCACTGTTCCTCACAGGACCAAGCAATTATTCCTCCTTTAAAGACGAGAATTTTCTGAAGTGCATAGATCCCAAGTAGCTTCCACACTGACAGAAGCTTGTGCTAAGAGGTAGAAATCGAGCCACCCTTTCTTCCCTATTGCAATTTCTTAATCTTCTCAGCAAAATTCAAACCACTAAAAGGGACACCTAAGGAACACTTATGAGGCAGATGTCCTGATTCCTTAAGCAGACAAGGATTCACCTAGCTGTCTATTTCAACTTATTTCAGCCATGGGCAAATCCAATATACAAAATTTCTACAGGCTCTTTGAAAATATGTAGCTTTGTTAGAGAGTTGAAAATTAGAGCTCCCATTGCTATAAAACCAGATGCATAATTCTAGCAATTTGTTGTTCTGTGAGTCAGCCCATCAGTCTCTGTGGGTTTGCCAGCCAGCCAGGACAACAGAAGCTTCCACTATCCCTGCTGAACAGAAAAGATTATTCTTGCTCTCAGTAAAAACAATAAATCACACTGGCACAGAAGGTTAGATGTCTCTCATGTTAAAGACATAGAAGAGAAAGAAAGATGTGCAGCTAATTGGAAAATGACAATCAGGAACCTGAGTGCACTGATTCTGCAATCTCTTGCTATCCAGTGGTTTGGCTGCCTGTGTGAAAATCCAGCTCTGCCATGGTACAGGCTTTTTCCTTGGGCCTGCTGGGTAGAAGCTGGATGAAAAGGGCTGTGAAAAGCCTCATGTGGTATTTCTAGCTAAACAGCCTTCACCCCTTGGCTTGGGAGCTACACTGATCCTTGCCTAAGCTACTCGGTAGGTATGCTTGCGCCCTGACCATTTATCTTGCTGGCCCTGACCATGTGTCTGGCTAGACTTGAGACCTACCTGGTCACTGTGAATTTGTCTGCCCATCAATGGATTCTTGCTGGATTCTGGCTACTGTTCTCCTTCTTCAGGTGCTCCCTGTCAGAGAGATCCCTGCCTTTGCTGTGCTTGCTCTTAGCTCCTGGATTTCCTTCCCTTGTGAAACCGTCCCCCTCTTACTGCTCTTTGGACAACAAGAGAGAAAGAGGCATCATGAAAATTTCTCCTTTTCACCTCATTTATAGTTTCATTTCACCAATGAATATTAAGGACTTACGAAAGGTGGAAATGTGTCTCATACTCTCCTCACTTCAGTCTCTCTGGTTTTCTCAACATTTCCCTGAAGCATACTAGTCTTTCTGTGTTTACACAGTTGAAAATTTATTCACTTTAGAAAACCTTAATGTACAAAGAAATACAGAATAAAATGGGGAAAACAACATTGCTTTCATGATGTTTACACCTGAAATCACAAGCTGAGTGTTAATGGGGTTCATTATTAAAGGATTCCGTGAATCCAAAAAGCTGGCGTATATTTAAAGGAAGAAGAGTTAGGTATCTGCATGAGGCTCAATTGAAAAACTCCATCATGTTCATGGATTTTCCTGAGCAGAAAATAGCAGGAAGATGGGAAATTCTCAAGGGGAAAATCAAATCTTTTCTCAGCTTTGCTCAGCTTTGTACATGTTTAAAGACAGGCTGCTCAGCTAGGGGGGGCCTTTATCTGAGGTAGCAGTGATACACTTATGTTCCTCTATTATTATACTTAGATTTGCACCTGAGAAATTGAATTGGTCTGCAGAGAGTAGACACATCTAGTAAAACTAAATCAATTACAGTCAAAAAAAGAACAAAACAAAACAATTTCTTGTGCTAAAGTGCTATTGCAGTGGAAAAATTCTGACCATTTTTAACAGCTTGAAGACACATCAGCAGACAGCAACCACAGCTTAGCAACTATGATCAAAATGCTTGTCTTTCAGCTTCCCCCTGAGGATGAAAAAGTATGCAAATAAGACCAAGTTATTAGTCATGGCTAAATTACATAAACTGTTATAAGACTACCCCATTGTCTCTTCTAGGAAGAGAGTAATTCCCATTAAACTGAAAAACCTGTTAAAGTAGTAGGAACACAATGGAAGGCAGAATACCACTCTGTCACCAGTTCTCCTTGCCAGTGGCAAACTGAATTGGCCATCGCTGTTGTGATATAAGCCAGAGGCTCCTAAATCACTGCTCCCTGCTGTCTGTGCATCTAATAAACACCTGCAATTAAAAGCAATATGAAGATTCAAAAGAATAATAATTTAGTCCTCAACTGTCATGTAATGTACCTTTTTCACAACTGCATTTCATTTCTAGTGTATCCCACTCACAAAAGCTCATGTAAAAACACAGTGGTCACATAATTATTTGTGATATCCCATGTGGGTTCATCGTAACTCTCCTTATCAGCAGGTGGAGCATTATGGCAGGTCACCAACTAGGAATTCCTGAGTGGTTGCTGATCCTGGACAAGGTACCAGCTTCCAGCTGAGGGACTGAAACTAGCAGACAGCTTGCAGAGCATTCACTGAAGTTTCCCAGTGGCATAGCTCCGAAGATGATCAGCCTATGGAAGGCCAACATCTTCCTCTGCCTCCTTTTTGTCAGCAACACAATTGCCTTCTTTAGTCACTTGAAATGCCAAAAGAATGGGGCCTGAATATTCTATCTCAGTAGGAAATGACAACATGCAGGGAGGAAGTACAGGCAAGAGATAATCAGAAATCCAGCTTCCCCAGAAATGGTAGGCAATTACAGTGCAGGTGTGTCACTCACTAGTGGCTCAGATCATTCCTCATCCCTTGCCACTTGCCCCAGAAATATACGGAGTGTGCTTCAGAGCACCATTTCTTTTGACTAACTGGCATTTCTGAAGATCTTCTGTGCCTGTAGTTGTCCAGGGGGAAGACACGGGTTTAGTAGGTCATTTTCTGTGTGAGCTCAGTTTGGTGGAGGAGCACTGGAGCTGCTTCTCAACACTGAGTCCAGCTCTGTTCTGTTAAGCAACATTTCTCTTTCTGGCCCTGCTTCAAGGTCACTTGAAAGTCAAGCTGGGCAACAGATCCCATGGTGGCACCTCCTTTGCCTACCTGCTCTACCTAATCCCTGTCTCCAAGATCTGCTCCGCTTTACTGAGTCCAAACAATATTAGAAAGAATACAGCACTCAGTCTTCATTTAACTTGCTGTGTGATTTCAGTTGCCATGAAACACCATGAGGGTTAGTCCCTCGGAGAAAGAAGACACAAAACAAGATTAAATGTTTCGAGACACGTAGCAAGACTACAAAGCACAGTTTAAAGGTCCAAGAGTTTAATACCTCTTATCCTCTAGGATTCCCAGCAGAGGCTCTGTCTGCTTGATAATGCAAAAACACCCTCAAAAAATAAGTATGGGAGTAAATGAAATCACAAACTCTGTGTCAATGAAGGAAAAAGAAGACAATTGTTCACAGTGTTCCCAAAGCTGAATTAGTTATCAGTTAGTAACTAACACTTGCTGCTTATTGCATAGAAGTATATAAAGATCCTCTCTGCTGTAGGCTCGGGAATGACACTGTGTCATGGAGAACAACTTTATAATGGACGACTCTTGTTTAGTTACCACACAGATATATTTCCACATGGAGGACGAAGGAGCAGAGCAGCAACTTCCATACGAAAACCAATTGTACTCACTTGCACTCACTAGCTGAATGACTTCACTTTCCAAATTTATCTTTTTAGAAAGCAGCATATGTATGTGTGTGTGTCCTTGTGTGTGTTTTCGAGTGTGCATATACCAATACACACCTAACCGAAAAGATGCAAGAGCACAAGATTTGGTAGGTGGCTGCACAGATGCCCAGCTGACTTATCAGCACACATTTCTGATATAAATTTTCAGAGGAAAGCTCTTTCTTTTACACACCCTTTTGTGCTAGCTGCACCTCCCACACACTGTGTCCACTCCCAGTGCAGCGCTGGGCCTTGCTGCAGGTTCCCATACAGCAGCTACTCAAGCTGGCATATGGTCACTCGTGCCTTAAGGACAGGGCCAAATGAACAGACATGGCCCATTCCAGATCACTAACTCATCAAACAAAATGCCTTTTGCAGGGTTCCCAACACAGCACCCAATCCCTATGATCAGCTCTCCAGGTTCACCTGCCTTCCTACTCTTACACATTTTCCTACCCCCAGTCCATGACTGATGGTGCCACAATTAAACTGCAACATTATATTTCTTGCTCTGATCAAGCCTATTTTCCCAATATCAAATAAAGTCATATCACTTTATCTTTTTGTTATTAGAAATATCCTCATTTTTAGCTTTCGTAGAGACATGAAGGTCATTCAGTTGTTTTGCTTTAAAACTCCTGAAAACATCTTGATTTCTAATCTCAGATGAAGGCAAAACTGTTTTCTGGGATTCTTACATCTTGATAGAATGTTAGAATCTAAGATATACTTGCTGAGCTTGCTTGCTTTTTCTTTCTTTCTTTCTTTNGACTGACCCATACGGATCTGGTTTGCCACTGACCTAACCCACCCCCAGACTTTTTCATCTTTTAGCCCTTCACCACAGGTCCCAACACAGCACTGCCATATGGCAATGGCCCCTGCAGCATTGTCAGGCAACGACACTTGGAAGCATCTTCCTGCCTAGTATATTCTCCAAGTTTCTTTCTAGTGGGACCTGGGAATCTAAATAGGAGCTAAACTCCTACATATAGGCCTCAGTGTTCATAGGACTATTTCTCACTGGCTGTGTTCTCTCTTCAAACAGTAGCCTGGAGAAACACTTGCTTTGATAAACAAAGGCAGAAACAATACAAATAAAGAATCTGACTCCAGACACCAAGGGATTGTCTTTGCCAAATCTGGATTCTGAAGCACCTGCAAGTGGCCTTGACTACAGCATTCATAGAAGTCTTTCTATAAAGTCTTATCTCCTGATATCATGTAACACACTTCTTTTTTTGGAAAAATGAAACTATTTTCTTGTGATCATGACTGAGATCAAAAGCCAGCAGAAACACAAGCCCTAAATGATTCAGAGTGGGGAAAAACCCAAACAAAACAAAACAGAACTAAAAACAAAATACCCCATCACATAAACAACAACAACAAACACACACACATACACTTACACACACACAAACACAGAAAGGACTAACCCTGTGTGCCGCAACTGCATCATAATAGAGCTTTACTAGACTTGGGGAAATATCTCCTAAAGGCAATAACAATGAGTCAAACACTGCCTGCCTGGTAAAGGATGATCCCCATTAGAAAAGGTAGAAAGAGATCCTTAGAAAAACAACTGTCAGCACGGATTTAGAAAGAATCAATTCTGCCTTGAAAAGCTACAGGCTAAATCAGCTCCTGTCTGAATTTATAGACCAAATATCAGTCATCCTATCCACATGCCTTTTGACACTATAAGGTAGAGCACGAGCTGCATTTCACACTTGGATGGCTGTCTGATGAGATCTCAGTGTTTGTCAGCACGTCCCGGGTATGCACACGCAGGAGCTAAGTGCTTTCACAGCAGACCAGCCCAGAAAACAAAGTCCTGATGCAGTCTCATCTTGTGGCACTGCAGGACTACACTTGGATTTGCACGGCCAGCATCAAGCCAGACACTCTCAGGCTTCCCTCCACACTGCTTCCCTTACCTCTGGGGCCTCCTGTGTGGAACTCACGAGGCAAAGCACACGGTTGTGGTATCTCCACTGTCAGCCCCGTACCCTGTCTCTTAGCATCCCATGTCTGTAGTCCTCCTCTTCACAACATCCTCTGTCTCCATTTCTCAAGGGTTCTGCTGTCATACCAAATCTGGTTTTCTCTACACTACATCATTATGTTAGTGATTAAACCGCACGAAGCTAAGAAAAAGTGAAAAAAAAAATAGCAACTGGTAAATCAGAAAAATTCTGGTTACAACTGAATTAGGTGAAATAAACTGCAGGCACACCTCTTTAAGTTCAGGTGAAGTAAGCCTGACAGTAGCTTACTACCAAAGGCTAGTAGCAATGGCAATACCAGATTATAGGACTACACAGTGAAAGAGTGCAACTTAACACCTCAATACACCTCTTTGATCAGAAGGTCATCTGTCCCAGGGTCTCATGTCATATGATGGTCAGAAATGGATATCTGCAGAACAGTTCAAAACCAAAGGAAATAAGAAGCCATCCTTTCCCAGAATATTCTTTCAGCCTCCTAAAATGTGTGTGTCCGGGCTTCCAGCAACAAAATCTACAGTTTATTTCCAGCAATAAAATCTACATGTCCTAAGGCTGCTGGCATTAGGTGTCCTCTTTCAGTGGAGGGAAGATGATAGCTAAGGAACAATCTCAAATTTGGTACTTATATTTCTTTCAGGAGTGGAAAATAGTAACAGCTGTGTCACGGAGGTCATTGAAAGAGGAACTATTTGGGGTTCTTCTACCACTTTTTTCTTTGTGGTTATATATATATATATATATATACATATATATACCTAGACAATGCCAGGAGCTCCACACAGGCTTTTTGCTGGATTTAACCCATGTGCAGTTTGAGGACAAAGTGCTCCCAACAGGCTGCAACACCTCAGCAGAGAAGACAAGCAGAAATAGCCTGGGCCTATATTTCACTGTTGATCTGCAGATGTTTGCAGGCAGGATAACCAAAGTCTTTGAAGATCCCAAGCTGCTGAAGTCCCAGTCTCCTCCCTTTTTTTCAGGCAAAGCACATTCAATGTTTCAAAATTCGCTTTCCAAAGGAATCTCTCTGTGTGACTGAAATCACAAATGACCTGGGTGTCTTTCATTTTGTATCTTAGTTCTCAGGCAGCAAATTATGTCCTGGGAGGAATACAACTTTTAGTTCTTATAAAAGCAGGTTGATATAGTCCATGAATTACGTGGTTTATATCCAAAGGAATTTCCCATATCAACCCAAGTATCAAAAATCATAACCATAGCAGGATGTTAATGCCCTCAATATAAAAATACAATAAGGTGTGGTGGTTGTCATGGTGACTTTCCATCACACTGGGCACTTGCAGCAACTTGAGAATAATGATTTCGAAGTTGAAATGCAAGGTGCTCTTTCAGAGGTAGATATTCTTAAAAACCACCTTTTTTTGTGTTAAATAAATTCCCTTTTTTTCAGATTGTCTGTTCTGATTTACTATTGAAGCTTTAAAATAATAGAATGAATGTACTTAAATCCCTATCCCTTTTTTTTGTAAAGAAGAAAATCCCTTCTTTATGCTTTCTGCCAACAGATCTCATCTTCCTGAGTCTGTGAGTTTTCACCAAGTTTGCCTTGTCAAAAGACTTCAGGGACCTCTTGTATTTCTTGTGCACAACATAAAAATTTATGGCACAGTTCAGCTGAAGAATACTAAAGTGTAACAAATAATAATTCCTTTTGAAAGAATTGTAAAGATTTTTTAAGTTGAAAAAGTAAGAGGGACGCTGGGGACAAACTATTCTTTCCCTTCAGAGAAAAGACATGGATTTGTGTACAGTGGTGTTAGGAATCAATCGTAACAGATTCAACTGTACTATAAGGGTGACCTTGCGACTCATCCAGATTTCTGTAATGATGCATCTCCTTGAAAAATTCACAAAGTTGTTAGATGTCCTCTAAACTATTTCACTGAAGATATGTGTCTTTCTGTGTCACCAGAACTCTCCAAGGTGTGACTTTGTTCCCTGACTGGCTGCTGCAGGACGACCAAAGCTAGTGTTGCACAGATGGAGAGGTTCCTGCCAAATGCAAGTTTGGTTAGCCATGGCTGTAACAGCTGCATGTTTGTCTGACATTTGCCAGCATGGGTGAGGCTGCTACCAGGAATGCAAATACAGCATAGAAATCTCTCACTGAATATAGGATTTAGGATCACTATTTGCAAGCTGTTGAGGAACAAATTTAGCGTGGGTAGCTCAAGGTGCAGCTGCAGTGGGAGCTGCAGGGTAAGCTCTGGGTGGGAGCCTGAGGCAAGAGGCCAGGAACTGCCGACCCGTGGCACAACAAAGGGCACAGGGACCTGTGGCATCGGCCAGGAAACCAGACACTGAGGCATGGCAGGAGCCAAGGATTCAGTAGGAAGATGGTAGACTTTCACGCACACAGACTGTGAGGTGTAAAAGCCCAGGGCTTACTTTGTTCGGGGTGCCTCTTGAAGGCACCAGATCGGGCTGTGATTCTTTTGCTGCACGAGGATAAAATTCAGGATCTAGAGGTCTGTGACTCTGCTGTGGGAAACATGGTGTCAAGCCAGTAAGGAAACCGTGCTAGGCTGTATGAGTGTGAGGTGTGTAAGGAGTCAAATAAGGCACCCATCAGGTCACTGGAGCCACCCACTGCGAAAGGTTCCAGCTCAGGCGGTGCAAGCAAGACTGCCAGAGCGGTCCCTGGATGGTCAGGCAGGGAAGCTTCCTTTAAAAAGCCGGGGATAATCTGATGCTCTATCTCCCAACAGTTCTGTATGAAAAGGTAAGCTCTCCTGTGGTGTGGTGCAATGAGCGGGAAAAGGAGAGCCTTGCCTCGTGCAGTTTCACCCAGTGCTGGATGACCAGTGCAGAGATGAAAGGAAAGATGAGGCTGAGTCCTTCCCAGAGCTGTTATTCTGTTCCTGAAGACATCTTCAATACCCATGTCCTTTCCTGGCAGGGATGTACTCGGGGGCATACAACAGGTTGTCGGCATGTGTGGGAGCAGCTGTTTCCCAAAATATCCACAAACTGAAACATTTGCGCTTAAGTTGCCTTGGCACTTGACTTGTCAAGATGCAATCACCCAGGGAGATTTTTCAGGCTCCTCATAGGAAGGCAGGAATAAAACTATCCCGTTGCAAAGGGGAAGCTAACGGAATCACCTTCCCACAAACAAATATCTCACAGCAGCAACAGAGTCAGATGGAAGGAAATGAGGTCACCCTACAGTTTCCATACTGGAATACTGTTCTGAGCCCTGGCTCAGAGCACTGACTGTTTCACCAACAGCAGAGTCACAGGCTGGTGTCAGGATCACACTTACCTGGGGAGTGATTTGCCAGGTCCAGCACTTTGCTCTGGCTAGTGCCTGGAGAAGTAAGAAGCAGTGGGGACACAAGCCTGCCAGGAGCCACCCTCAGTCAGAGATCACAAGACCACCATTGCAGAAAAAAGCTTCAATTCAGTAGGAATTACACAGTGACTGGTATTACAGAAACACAGAATCACCAAGGCTGGAAGAGATATTCAAGGTTATCTGTCCAACCATCAACCTAGCACTACAATAATCACCCCAAACCATATTCAGATGCCAGAAGTGCCACATCCAGATGCCATTTGAACACTTACAGAGAAAGTTGCACCACCACCTTCCCGGGCAATCTCTCCCAACACCTAACCACCTTTTCCATGAAAAAAAAATTCTGGTACAATCTGAACCTCCTCTGGTGCAACTTAAGACCATTTCCTCTTGCTCTTTCACTTGAGACATGGCAGAAGAGACTGACTCCCTTGCTGCCAACTCTTTTCAGATAGTTATAGAGAGCAGTAAAGTCCCCCCTCAGCCTCCTCCAGGCTAAACACTCTCAGGTCCCTCAACTGCTCCTCACGAAACACGTTTCCTAGACTCTTTACCATCTTTGTTGCCCTTCTCTGGGCATGCTCCAGCACCTCAGTGTTCTTCTCGTGTTTAAGGGCCCAGAACTGGACACAGACTCGATGTCTGGCCTCCCCAGTGCCGAGTACAGGGGGACAATCACTGCCCTGGTCCTGCTGGCCACACTATTGCTGATGCAGGCCAGG
>VZTF01001327.1:561141-592394 GCA_013397755.1 Cnemophilus loriae
AGTTTTTCACCCAAAGAAGAGTGCACTCATCCCAGCCATGAACAGCCAGTTTCTCCAGGAGCATGCTGGGGGAGACAACATCAAAGGCTCCACTGAACTCTACACAGACTGCACACACTCTTCTGTCCCTCATCCAGTAAGTGGGTCACTTTGTCATAGAAGGAGATCAGGTTGATCAAGCAGGACCTGCCTTTCCTAAATCCCATGGGCCCACCTCTCAAACTTGTCCAGGTCCCTCTAGATGGCATTCTATCCTTTAGGATTTTCAACCACATGACTCAGCTTAGTGCTGTCTGCAAATTTGCTGAGGATGCACTCGATTCCTTTCTCGATGCCATTAGTGAAGATAAGTATATAAATAATGCTGGAACCGGGACAGACCCCTGAGGGACCAGTTGTCACCGATGTCAGCTGGGACTCTGACCACCACACTCTGGATGTGACTGTCCAACCACTTTCTTATCCAATAGTCCACTCGTCAAAACCATCTATCTCCAATGTAGAGACAAGGATGTTGTAGGAGGCCATGTAAAAGGCTTTACAGAAATCCTGATAAATTACATCAACAGCCCTTCTCTTGTCCACCAGTGGAGTCACTCCATCATAGAAGGTCAGGCAGGACTTCCCCTTGGTGAAGCTGTGCTGACTATCTTAAGTCAGCTCCCTGTCCTCTGTGTGCCTTAGCACAGCTTCCAGAAGAATCTGTTCCATGGTCTTCCCAGGCACAGAGGGGAGGCTGACCTGTCAGTAGTTCCCAGGGTCCTCTTTGCCACCCTTTTTAAAGATGAGTTCAGTGTTCCCTTTTTTCCAGTCACCTGGGACTTCACCTGACCAGTCTTGAGCTCTGGTCTGGTTCCCTGGATCATCCTTCTGACTGCTTTTGTCAGTAGACTCTAGGTCTACAAACTTGTAACCTGACATGAGGCCAGATCTCTGCAGGTGTACCTTTCAAGGCTACAGAAACAAGACTCATAAAGGGACTTCACAGATCATCAAAACCAATCCAGCTATTGTGGGAAAACATACAACTGAATCCTTTTCTAATTCTACAAAAGGGAAATGATCCTTATGTGATCTTTCACCATTTTATTAGCCATGGTCACAGTGTCTTAGAACTGACAAACTAACTGTCACAAGACATTGCAGAGAGAACAGATAAGCTTGGTTCAAGGTCTACATCATGGTCAAAATATGATCAGAGTCTGGAAATTAATCTGATAATGAGGTTATGTGTCAAAATTTGGGCTTAAATGAAACTGCCCATTTACTTCTTACTCTCCACTACCATCATAAAAACTGGCACCTTTGTTGTACCAGCAAAAAGCATGCTTTCAAACACAAGGAGAATTAGAATCAGGAGGGTGGTCTGGGTTAGTGTCTCGGAATACCACTTCAGCTTAGAGTCCCAGTCTATACCAGCTTAATGTGTTTGCGAAATCACAGCTGACATCTCATGGGTTTAATTAATATAAGAAAAGTCTGTACAAGAAAGACAGGGGAAAAAGACAGAATTAGAGTGTCTATAATAAGTAGATTTTAAAACATCAATTCAGTTCCACAAATTCAAGTGCCAATTTCAGACGACTCCGAGCTCAAAGCTGTGTGAGGAAGCACAAATCTGAACAAGGCTATCACAAAGGCAGTGAACGTACTCTAAAAAACATCTTAGATCAGCACCGAGATTCCTGATCTGCTGTGTTTAGCTTATTCAAACTCAACCTTCACATGGAAAGTGAGAGCAAAGGATCATACAACAAAGGTTTTCATAAACCCTTTCTTGGACTTCATAAATTTTGATAACTCTTCAGTGTTGTAAACTACATGCAGCAGTTCTAACCATGCACTCTCAGCCTCTCCAGATAAGTTTACCCTAGTTCATAAGTGAGTTATGAAATTACTTTTCAACACACTGCTTTTTATCTTTATCAGATAGTCTATACTGAAGAAAGAGATCTTTTTCTTCTCAAAGTCCATTTCGTCATGGCAGTTTTCACGAAACAATTTAATTCAGCTGTAGCATTGTGCTCCTGAGTATCCCTTGCTTGCTGGGAATTTTCTATCTAATGCAGGTAGTTTGACTGAAATAGTTGTTTCTGACGTTCCTGTAGGTTTAAAATATCTATGGCTGGTGGTTTCATTACTCTGCACTTAGACAGGCAGAATACACGAGGAGAAAAAAGATATCTTTAATCAGAACACAGTACTGCAGGAAAGGGAAGGTTTCGGGACAAGTCCTTCTTCATGTTAAGACAGTCATTTCTAAAGACAGAACACAACAGAGACAGGAAAGGGAGAGATGGAAAGGGGCAAGGCTGGATGGTAAGAGGAGAAAGAGAATGGAAGACAAGGGGCCAAAGAGTCTGTGACAGGCTGACAGAGGAAAATAGAAACACAGGTTAGAAAGAGTGAAAAAAAGAAGAGAGAAAGAAAGAGTGGAAAAAAAAAGAGAGAAAGACAGTCTGTGAAGGAAGAGAAAGGCAGATAGCAGACAAAGAGATCTAGAGTGGGAGAGAGGGTGAGACAGAAAAGTAATGCACCACAGTAAATACTTTTGCATTCTCTTTTTATCAAGTAATATCATCTCTGTAATTTCCCCACATTCCTTCATAAATGTCTGAGAGTTTATTTGTTATTCTAATTATTTCTCTATATTTCAGCAATTTTCTGCAACACATTTTGTCTAAACCTATTAAAGTTCAACCTCTTTTTCCGTAAATACTCCTGATCAGCCTTCAAACTCCATTTATGGAGATTAATTTTTACTTCTACATGTAACGATCTATTTTTAGATCTCTTTCTTTTCAGAGATCAAACATGAGTATCATCTGAAATTCTCATAAACTCTATTCACTATTTCAGTCACCCAAGAAAAAACTCAAATATTCCTATAGGGCCTTCAGGACTGATCAAAGAGGGCTGTGAATATCTACAGGGAATCAAGATTAGGTACAGAAAATTCAGAAGCACGTGCCAAAATAATGAGGATTTCATTATCATTTCACAGACAATTCATGAACTAGAGTGGGGAGGAAATGAATTTACTTTATTATATAGATTTTACACTGTAAATAATTATTTACTCATATCTGGAAGGTACAGCTCTGCCAGGGAGAAATAACAGGCAGATATTGAAGAGCATTAGAAGGACTATCAGCTCCCTCTATGGAGCATAGCCAATAATTCAGAGTAAATATTATAGTTGATGAAATTTATTTTCTTTTTCTGTTTGCAAATTGCTTTGAACAGCTTATAGATAATTACAGTTAAAGTCATGTTCTGCCCAGTAATCTCTAGTAATAGAGATGGCTTTTTAGGCCTGAGATTTTTTCTTCTTTTTCTTTTTTCCACAGTAAACAGAGATATTGAGGAATTTGGTTGTGTTCTGGGACTTTTTTCAAAACATAATCTTACGATATTTTGTGACCTATTTTAGGCTGCAAAACCATATATTCGAGAAATATTTTCATCTGCCAGGGTAGCTAACCTGAAGCATGTCAGGAGTGACTACAGACCTTTGAGGCAAGGGTCAAGAGTTGTCTTTGTAAGCAGACTTGCCAACCTAGTGAGGAGTGCTTTAAAGCAGCTGGGTGTGGGAGGGTTAAACTGAAGGGAAGAGGGGTCACAAGGGGCTGACAAATGAGGGGACAGCATGACAGGGGAAGCTTTTTGGCATTTCCACTGTAAAAGCAGTATGACTTGCAGCCCATCACAAATGCTTGTACACTAATGCATGAAGCATGAAACAAGGGAAATTAGAAGCCTGTGAACATAGCATGGTGTTAATAATGCCGAGGTTGTGGGTTTGATCCCTATACGGGCCTTTCACCAAGAACTGGACTTGACGATTCTTGTGGGTCCCTTCCAGCTGAGAATATTCTATGATTCTGTGAAATCAGCAAATGTGATACTGTAGTAGGTGTCTGCTACCAGTTGATCAGGAAAAGGAGACAGGTGAAACCTTATTTAGGCAGCTCGAGAAAGTTCCACTACCAAAGATTCTTGATACCGATGGATGACTTTAACCTCTCTGATGTGTGTTTAAGCAGCAATACAGTTGGTGGTAAGAAACAACAATATATACAGAATGTGCTGAAGGCAACTTCTGATGCATGTGGCCAGTGAACTTACGTGGAAAAAAATTCCTATTCAACCCGCAGCTTCCAAACAAGGATAAACAAGCTATGGATAAGGAGTTTGAGGGCATTCTTAGCTGCAGCACACAAGGTCCTAAGAGGAATGAACAAGACAAAGAGCAGAATCACAATCCTGGACATCAGAAAAACAGAGTTTTGAGCTGTTCAGGGACCTGCTTAGAAGAATCCCAAAGGAAGTTTCCCTGGAGGTTAAAGGAACCTGGGAGAACTGTTTGAGAATTGCTCTCAGGAAAAAAGGCCACACCCCAGCATCTCAGCCCTTTCACTTCCTCCTTCTGATATTCACACAGAAGGGGTAAGGATGGAAGAGACCACAGTGGGTCATCTGGTTTAACCTTCCTGCTCAAGGTTCAAGCAGGGTCATCCTAGAGGACATCACACAGGATTTCATCCAGACAGTTCTTGAATATTTCCAGTGAGGAAGACTCCACAACCTCTCTGGGAAGCCTAGTCTAGTGCACGGTCACCTGCACAGTAAGGAACTTCTTCCTCTTGTTCAAGTGGAACTTCCTGTGCATCAGTTTCTGCCCGTTGCCTCTTGTCCTATTTCTTGGCACCTCTCAGAAGAGCCTGGGTCCATCCTCTTGACACCCTCCTTGCAGATGCTTGCATACATCGATGAGATGCTCTCTCAGTCGTCTCTTCTGGAGGCTGAACAGGCCCAGCTCCCTCAGTCTTTCCATCATAAGAGAGATGCTCCAGTCCATTAATCATCTTTGTTGTCCTCAGCTGGACCCACTCCAGGAACTCCCTGTCCCTCTCATGCTGAGGAGCCCGGAACCGGCACAGCTCTCCAGATGTGATCCCACCAGGGCTGAGCAGAGGGACAGGATCACTCCCTTTGACCTGCTGTCAGTGCTCTTCCCAGTGCATCCCAGGACACAATTGGCCTTCTCAGCCACAAAGGCACACTGCTGGCTCATGGACAGCTTGTTGTCCACTAGGACATTTATTGCACTTAAGATCCATCTGATGACTCTGTGTTTCTATGTAGAAACACAAATAAACAAATATCATTTTCCTTATGACTCAAGTGAAAACAAGAACAAAGGAGCAAGTTTGCCTGTTGCTTCTCTACACCAATAAGTGATAAATTATTTATTGTTCCTTGTAATATAAAGCCAGAAGAAAATGTCATCCCAGCCCTAAAGACTATTCAAGCCTGAGGCAGGAAACAACCTGGCAGTCAGCAACAAAATATTTTTAGATAGTGAGTTTCAACAGCTGGGGTCTCAGTATACCACCAGCTTCATCAGTGTTAAAACTATCCATTTCAGCTTCCTCTCAAGCACTGAGAATGCTCCTCTGTGAGGATGACTAGGAACAGGAGGAATTGTGACCAAAGAAGAAGATACGTATCCCACATGATCATTCAGGGTTGGGAATAGAAAAGCCAAAGGCTATCTGGAGTTGAATTTTTTGTCAAGAATGTGAGGGTCAGCAAGATGGGATCATACAAGTATACAAATGAGAGAAAGACAAAGAAAATGTGGGCCTGTCACTAGATGGAGCAGAGACCACGGTAGAAAAGGAAAAGGCCAAAGTACACAAAGTGTCTCTTGCCTCCGCCTTTACCGGTAAGACCAGCATTCAGGAATCCTAGATTTCAGAGAACAGAAAGAAAATTTGAGCAGGCAAGACTATAGGAAACAGACAAATTGGATATGCAGAAGTCTGTGGGACCTGACAGTTTGCATTCACAAGTGCTGAGGGAAGCTGGAGATATTGAGAGACCTCTCTTGGTTTTCTTTGGAGGGCAGATGGGAGAGTTTCTGACGACTGGCAGAGAAAAAAATGTCAATCCTGTCTTCAAGAAGGGCAAGAAGACTGAGTCAGAGAAGCACAGGCCAGACCAGTTCTCCTCAGTTCCTGGAAGGTGATGGAAACCATCTCTAGACACATGAAGGATGAAAAGGTGATCAGGAGTAGTCAGCATGGACTTACAAAGTAGAAGTCATGTTTAACTAATTTGATAGCCTTCTCCAACAAGTTGAATAGCTTGGTGGATGAGGGGAGCACAGTGAACATTGTTTATCTTGACTTTGGCTGGCTTTTGACACAGTCTCCCATAACATCCTAAAAGAGAAACAAGAAAAAAACCAGCCAGGTTAAATAAGTGAGTACTGGAGTAGATTAAAATCTGGTCAAAGACCTGGCCCAGAGGGCTGTGGACGAAGTCCATCTGGATGCTGATCACCAGTCATGTATCCCCTGGGCGGGTAAAATTGCTGGGCCAATACTGCTTAATGTCTTCATTAATGCTCTAGACTATTAGGTAGACTGCACCTGCATGAAGTTTGCAGAACAGACAAAAGTGTGAGAAATAGTTAATACACCAGATGGCTATGCTGCCATACAGAAGGACATAGACTGGAGAAACCGGACAGCAAAAACCTCATGAAGCTCAACAGAGAGAAACGTAAAGTTCTGCATCTGACATAGAGTAACCCCTGGCACCTGAGCATCTGGAAGGAGGTGATTCTTCCACCTCTGTTCAGCACTGGTGATGCCATACCTGGAGTACTATACCCTCCTCTGGGCTACAAAGTACAAGACAGACATGGACATACTCAAAAGAGTCAAAAAAGGTCCATTAAGGTGATTTAGGAACAGGGTCATCTGTCATGTGACGGAAGTCTGAACAAGCTGGGACTGTTCAGCCTGGAAAAGAGAAGGTTTGGGGATCTTATCAATGTGAATAAACACCTCGTGAGGGGACTACAGAAAACAGAGCAAAGCTCTATTCAATGATGCTTATTGAACAAAAGACAATGTACACAATTTAAAACACATTACTGCACACAACAGCATAACTTTTAGCTGTAAGGTGGCTCAACCACTGGGACAGGTTGTCCAGGGAAGTTTGGAATCTTAGCCCCTGAAGCTCTTCAGAATCTCATTGGACACACTCTTGGGAAACCTGCTTCAACTGACACTGCTTAGGCAGGCAGAGGTGTTGGAGTGGAAGTCATGCGTGACAGCCTCAACACCTGTGAACAGCTGTTGGCTAGGGAAGCTGCACAGAATCTGCCAGCTCAAGCTGTAATTTTGTAGAAAAGTGTTCTCTTGCTTGGACATGACAATTTTCTCAAAGTGAAAAGGAAAAGGGATAAAATCAGACCATTTTTGGTTAACTACTTGCCTGCTAATGCAAGGATAAGTTGACCTGTATACAGCACAGTGTAACTCCTGTCTTCCTCAAGGTTTGCCAGAATGTTCTGGGCAGCTCTGTGGTACAATGCTACAAATTGCCACAAATTGCCACCATTTCAATCTTTTGCTTCTTGCAGGGGATTATAAACTGTGTACAGCTGATTTAGGGGAGTCGCTTCCTTTGCACACACCCTGTTTCTCAGATCGGACCTTTCATCTCCCGGAGATGTTTTATTCTCATATAGCCTACAGCAGGCACTTGATTCCACAGACCAAAGAAATATGTTGCTCACAGTTTGTCTTCAATAGCTGAGAGAGGTGAGAAGGAGCTGAAGGAGTTGGTCTGCGGACCTTGTGAGTGTCACGTATTTAATGCACCTGCAAATGCACCAAGGGCGGGAAGGCAGGCAGATGAAGGTGGAATTCACCTCGGAAGTATTTTCCGAATTTATTTAATGGCCACCGGGTGTCACTGCTACTCCGCCAGAGATGATTGCCTGCGCAGCAATCAGGATCGGTAATTCCAGTCTGGAAATCTAGCTGTGCTCATGTTGTCACCGTCAAAGAGAACACGAAACAGGCAGTTCAGGGATTTTTGCACCTGCTGAAAGCAGACATCTTTTTTAAAAGGACTGTGACAGCTCGATTCACCTTTTCGAGAAGAAAAGGTGAATTGGAAAGGAATAAGGCCTTCCAAGGAAAGAGAGCTCCTTATGAAGTAGGAATGGGCTAGAGGGATTCCCAGAGAGCACTGGATTTCTATGTGGGGTAAATGTTAACCTTAGTTTAGGGAATGGTGGTTTCAAGCAGGTCATCAGCAGATACACTGGAAAAACAGACACACAGTTTAGGAGACTGCAGCCTTGGGGTCAGCATTGTGCAGTGTCATGTGTGTGCTTGCACCTCCCATCACAGCACAGGCTGTGCTGTCTCTCACCCAGACAGGCTGCAGCCATGCTATTGCTAAGGTTGGCCTCTTCATCACAGGGACATGGGCTGTATCTTCTCAAGCCCGGATATGGCCACTGTACCAGCCTGTGTAGGCCACGGAGCAAAAGGTCCAACTTGTTGCCCGGAGTCCTGCCATTTCAAGTGACTCTTGCTGAAGGCCCCACAAGGTGCCTCTGGCACTGTCAATCCACCATTCCTTGCCCATGACCTACCATCTTCTTTCAATATACATTTCCTTAGCTGTAAAACATCCCCTCCTTATGTCAAGTATGATAACAAGGGTTCCCAGAACCCTGCCATATTCTTGGGATGGGTTGCAACAGTCTAGAGACGCCCATTACTCAGATGAGAGTGACATTCCGACAAATTAAGTACAGTGGTATGCAGGACATTATCGATGCAATCAAAAATTTTATTTGTACCAAGCAGATCTCAAAATGGCATTCCGTTAGAGCAAGATGGTAGAATTTGCCTCTGTGGTGAATGAACACAAGCCTGAGTGCTATTTCTGGATTCTGTTATGTGAGAAGCTAAAGATGGCTGACACTGGCATGTAGAGTGGATTCTCTTTTCCTGACAACAGTTTAGTTCCACAGCTGTAAACCTTGATTTGGAGGCCAAAGGCCATGGGAGACCAGAGGTGACTACTGTACTAAATAACAGAGCATAAGGAGGCAGAAGAATCCAAAATGTAAGGCTGAAATTCTTGATGGAACACAAAACCCAAATCGTCATCTAATAGGACCTGGCCTAGCTTCAGTTTCATGAGTTTGGATCAGCTCAGCCTTTCACTCCAGTGCCTCCTGAGTTTTATTTACCTACAGCCTCTGTCAGTATATGTTTGTCTTGCATAACTGAAGCAGCTTGCTAAAACCTAGAGCCTGGACAAGAACAACCATTAGAAATAGAAGGGATATGGGAAGGAATGTAACTCAATTTCCAAAGGAGACACGAAGAATACCTATCCTAGACCACAACACGAGATAAGAAATGGGAGTGTTAACCAAAATCACTCACATCAGCCAGCTCTTAAAACATAACCCTCCGCTTCTTCTTGCTTCACCAACCCCACCCCTACACACCTCCCAAGCCACGACTCCGTGCACAGTTCTGCCTTTCCCAGAAACTGCCTGGGCAGTGAGTCAGAATGTGTCCCTCTCCAGCATGGATGCCTCTTTTGTTCCAGTTTTCTGACTCCATCAGGGAGTGCGGCTGTTAGAAAAGGGTGGTGACCAGAACTGCCTCGAAGCTCAGTCTAGCCATTACGTGGTTTGCTAAAGGCCATGGTCCAAGTAATGCCCAGGCCAGGAGATCTTCAGGATGATGGGTGGATAAAGGTCTGTTGTCCAGACTCTCTCTTTCTTCCACCCCTTCTACAGCAGCAGGAAACCCAAGGAGGGCAAGGGTTCTGCACTGGCCTGAGCTGTCTGGTTTCTGTACCCACTTTGTCTTGGTGCACTCTTTTGCTGCACTTCCCCAGCTTCCGTGAAAGCTGAACCTGCCTGCTTCTCTTGGCTGCAGAAATGAGGATTACTTGCTTGTTCCTTCTGGCTGCAAGCCAAATGAGACTCCCCAGGCTCGGTGTGCCAAGGGAGGATTCTAACTTACAGGAACTGAGTGAATCTTATTTTTTCTTTGCTGTCTGGAGTGCCTTACACCTCTCCCAGTGTCCCATAAGCTGCTCTGTCCCACCCAGGAGTCTCTTTTCTACAATTTAAAAGTTCATCTACTGACATTTCCTGTGGCTCCCCACCCCAGCTCCCTAATCGTGGCGTTGTTTAATGTTCTCAAAGAATAGCGAACACTCGAAGGGAAGAGAACCACCTTTCCCAAGTGCAGAACTAAGACACACACACAGCCCACTAGAACAACAACATGCATCTGTCTGCAACTGGTTTCACAAATAATGTGAATTTTTAAGAAAATCTCAGGTCCAGTTTAGAAAACAACTCTGCTGTCTCAAAAAAGTTAAGAATAAATAAATAAATAAAACAGACAAGGTTTGTCACAGCTGGCAGTGGAGAGTAAGTTTCTGAGAGATCGGAATTAGGTGGGCTGAATGTCTTTTTTGAGTACTCCTCAAGATTTTTTGAAAGGCTGAGGTGGGAGGAACTGCAAGTTGCCAGCTGGGCAGGAAGTCAGCTTTCCCAAAACAAATAAAAAGTTTCAAGTTTATCAAAACCAAAAAATGTCTTGACTCACAGCAAGAAACTGAAAAGGACAAATGCAAATTTGCAATCAAACTGTCCCATTTTGCTGGAATTACCCCTTAAAATTATTTTAAATTCAGTTTGTGCACATTTAAACAACCTTCTTAAAGCAAGGAGAAAAGAAATCTCTGAAAATGCTGCTTCTTCCTCTAGTTTACAACACAGAGGTTTGCAACTCCCCAGAGGTCTAGCATTTCTCAGGTCAAAACCACAGTGAACTGATGAATCCCCTCAACTTTTGAGGACTTTTGCACTGAACAAGCTCTTTCTATCCCCCACCTGTCCCCATGGGGCAGGTTTGTTTATGTCCCCGTGATGACAACGTGGCCCAAATGAGCACCACTCCCTCTAAACCACACCCCAACCTCAGAAAACCAGAGCAGCATTCAGGCACTTATGCGATTTCCCCATGCTTGCAAAACTGAAGTAGGCTTAGATGCCCTCCAACCACCACAACCCCAACGCCTTTCACCCATAGAGAAACATTTGTTGGCCATTTGGGTGGTAACCACCATCCCTAGTGGTACCTGCAGGGTTAAAAAAGACCAACACTGGATTCAGAGACTCGCCCAGTTAAGAAACTCTTTTGTTGGAAGCATCAGTTTTTTCCTTTCTCCTTGTGCTGGAATATTCAGATACCATGTAGGCTTCCACAGGTGTGCTTCCCTATGGTCACTCTCTTATTTTTATTAGATTAGGAGGGGTTGATGTTATCGATAATGCCTAATATTTACACTAGGCTATTGTAGACCAGTTCAGCCAGTTTAATTTCAATGACAGCGCAGTGCATGTGATACTGCCGTACTCTCTGCACACACCTCATGCTTTTATCTTTGTTAAGGCATGCACAAATTACTTGAGGTATTTTCTGCAATATTGAGCACAATTTCATGCCATCTCTGGCCTGAAAAAAACACACCAAAGTTTCAGTCACATTTCTCAAGCAAATCTGTGATAGCAAACGGAGTTGTCTGCTGACTGAGTAGGAGAAATAAACTGCAGGAAGCAAAGAAGGAATGAAGTACCACTGAAAATAAGACAAAGCAAAATAAAATCATTACCTAATTTTGACAATATTTGCTTTTTTAAATGTCAATATTTCATGGCAGAAACCACTTTGTAAAAAAAGTTTAACCAGCAAAGGAGAACAGATGTTTTGAAAGAATCCAACTACTCCATGAAAAAAGAGGAATAGCATAAAATCCAATGAAAATTTTGGGATTTCACTCTCTCAGGACCCCTCAAAAGACTTAAGGTGGTATTCACTAAGTAGGTTGAGATTGTCACGCGACAAGATAACTGTCCATCAAAAGGTGAAACAAGACTCATCTGTTTTTCTCACCAGTCCATCTGGATAAAAGCTGCTTTGTCCTACAAAGGTTAGCTTTTCTCTGGGCCTGTTCCAGATAACTAAACATTTTCCCTTGCACCTTCTGCCTTGATTAGACATATGAGAAATATGGTGCTTTTCTTGGGAAAAAAAAAAAAGAGGAAAATAAATAGACAACCAGAGACAACCAACTCAGTTCGTGTATCTGAAAACTATGCATAAGACAGTGTGGGCTATCTGCCACCATTCCCTGCTCTTCACCAAAGAACACTGACAGCAGGTTACCAGTGGATCCCCTTGCACAGCAGGAAGACTGCTGCCCATGCTGTGATGTTATTTCTACTGAGCTTAATTTGATCTTCAACCCTTGGACTTTTATAATCACTTGAAGAAGCCTGCAAGATCTAGCTTCAACATACAGGTGTCAAACATCAAAAAAAGCTCTGCTAGGGTCAAGTGTGACCATCCAGGACTCATGGTTGTCAGGATCATCCTCAAAAGATGACCCCAGTGTCACTTGAGAAGTACTACCCAGGCTCTACCAGCATGACAGACCCATCATGTTTGCATCATTGCCATCACTGTCTAGCCTGCCTGCTTTCAGCTGAACAAGATAAGCAATGACAGCTTCATTTTCTACATGAGTAGTTAGTTGGAAATATCATGCTGTGTGCTACTGCACAATATTGTGAATGGATTTCGGCAGAAAAAAAGGAAATATTCGATGCTGTAGACACAGCATAGAGAGCAGGGAAGAAAGAAGAATCAAGCCTTGCTTGAGTGCTTCTTTCCTTACTCAAAGGACTTGGCCTTTCAGGGCTTAAAAATTACTTCTGCATTAAGTATATCCTGCAACATGAGACAGTGGTTGCAACCTTGCTGTTATCCCAAGTACTGTACAATGGAGTGTTCCACTGGACCTTCATTTCTAGAAAAGCAGATGGATTTTCAGGGTACACTGCTATACTGACTCAGAGATATAACAGAAAGAAAACTTTGGTTAATTCTTGACATTCCACATTTTGTATTCATATAGTCATCTCAAATTCATATAGAAGACATCTTGTAGGAACCCAATTTATGTTTTTAGTTTCTGTGGATTCTAAGCACTTTTCTACAACAATTACCCACTTGCTCTTATTTCTTCAATTGAATTTGGTTAAATAAAACTAAGTCACATGGAAAGCCACAGCTTTTAGGGTCAATTTTTATTTATATTTGGGTTTTTTCAAACCATTGCAAATTAGTGGATCATTTTACCTCCCTTAAAATTTTATTTCCCAGAGGGTATTACTCCAATGGAAATATTCTATGAAGTTCTGCTCTATGGTCTATCAGTAGAAAAAAAGGCCACAAACAAAGGTATCTCATTTCCTGCCTAGTCAACACAGCGACATTTTGCTGGAAACCTAGGTCAGCAAACATACCAATTTGATTTAGCAACATCACTGATTTCTTAAGCTGCATGTGATTATAGTGGCTTCAGACCCAATCTTAACACAAAACCACGGAGAAGCGTAGCTCAACAGAGAGGGTGATAACTGAAGTCTAGGAATGCAGGACATGCTCCCAATACGATCACTAAATTTTGAGGCAATTGGATTAATCTCTACGGCTTTATGTCCCTCCTGCTCTTCCTCTCTTTTTTCTTTTTTTCCTCTTTTGAAGTGAAGCATTTTCAGAAGGCTTGATTATTCATAGTTATAGCATCCAGTAGAACAATGACAGACTTCTGCTACAAGCTTTCAAAAAAATATACTGTAGCACTGGAGACATTAATAAATCTCACATATGATTCACTGGACTTGTCTGCAAATTTCTCACACACACATTGCAGAACATTTTGGAGGGAATCCCACTTATCTTCCTGAGAGCAGCCCATTCCCACTCCTTCTAGACTGATACATGAACGAGGTTGCCACTGAAGAATGTAGCAGGAATGAAAGACTGAAGCAAAAGATCAAAGAGCCTGATCCTTCTTCTATAACCACAAGTCTCTGCCTACCATCCCTACTATGTCTGCAACAACATAGTACCTGGGGGATGGTAACAGAGGAATTACAAGAATGAGACTCAACTTAGAGGAGCGGATTCCTGTCTCAGCTGGTGTGAAAATGAACAAGAGAAAGTTTACACTATTCTCCAATTCCCCTGCAGAATAATAACAAGGTCAGTTCAGCTTTCTGCTCGGCGGATGCTGGGAACCTGTCAGGGCTTGGTTGTACCAAGTTTTTTTTACCACAGTCAAACAGGAATGTCTGCCCCATATACAAAAAGGAGTGCTTCACGTAGAGTCACTTGATTTGTGATTTATACAACCAACCTCTGAGGCGCATTGCCTACTGAGCCCATAACTCAGGCCATTCCAGGAGACTGATGTGAAGCCTCAAATACACAGTTGTTATAGTTTGAAGACAGAGGATTCAACTAGCTATACTGACAAGTACTGTGTTTTTGCCTCAAGTCCCAGCTAGTGCAGTCACATTATCCAACTTCCTCCTTATTAATAAAGAATTAAGATTCTGGTCTTCGGAGCTGCAGAGAAAATCTTGAAAAATAGGGGTACACAAAAGACTCCAAGCTGAAAAAAGACAGTAAGAAGGCAAAATACATTGATTTATGATTTTAAGTAAATGTCAATATATTT
Organism: Cnemophilus loriae; assembly: GCA_013397755.1. NCBI lineage: Eukaryota > Metazoa > Chordata > Aves > Passeriformes > Corvidae > Cnemophilus > Cnemophilus loriae. The sequence goes on from VZTF01001327.1 coordinate 575,587, forward strand.
TTAGGGTAAAGAACTGAAAATACTCTTCAAAGCAAAGAAGTTAAAATTACTCTGCGAAATAACTGGTGTCTTCTGAACTCTTGGAGAATAGAGATACACAGTTTTGCCCAATTTCTTTAGTAGGAACTGAAAGTTAACTTCCACCAGGTAACTTTGTAAGGTGATTCTCAGTTTATAGATAAAGGATTCTAGGCCAAATTTTGTGATACCCTTTGAACAGAACAGGAGAATAAAGCACAGTGTAAATGCCATTTTCAGAGCATTTGAAAAGTTTTCCCTCTTCTGAACAACAGACTACAACAGACCCATTCACAAACTTTGAGCAATACACTATTTTGCGGCACACGCTCTCTGGGTTAATACTGGTAGTGAATGTTCTTGGAGCATCTAACTCGCAAACCAATCTTCACACTAAAAGAACGTAAACCATACTGAAAATCCTGAGTTAAAATGCCCCAGGCCTGTCAGAAGGTAAAAAAACTCTAAAGACAGGCTTCCTATTAGACTTGAAGACATGGGAACTCAGGACAATGCTGTTAGTGATATAGTGCTTCAGGTTACAGAGGTGGCTGCTTAGCCAGCACTCGCATGACTGGCTTCTGAGATTGTAGCAAGGCTGTGCATCTCCTGCAGAATTTCCACTGCAGGAGCACGGAGCACCTCTTGAAGGAATACCCGGGTGCCTGCTGCACTTCTTCCCAGATCCAGCAATAACAGTGGAGCTACTTTGTGTCCTTTGGCACTATGTCCTTTGTCATGCTGCTCATTCCTTCAATCCACTGCACCATTCCCCCTCTGGAGCAATCGCAAGGAGACACTGGTCCACCAGTAAAACAAACAAAAATAAAAAGTACAGTGTTTCACACATCTGTTTCCCCTCAACAATCCCTAGTTGCTAGATGTGAAATTGTAACAGTGTTTAGCCAGTATGTGACTACAGGAGGAGGAAAGAAAGTCCCATGGGGGTATCCTTGCCCTGTAATAATGTACCATTTTTCCAAACAGTCTCAACCACTGGAATTTTCTCTGACCTCCCACTGTCTCACTTGGTCGCTTAGTCTCCTGAACTGCAAATCATGCAAAATAACTGCATAGGTTTGGTTTTGTTAACTACATGATTCTTTTCATTGTCGAGAGAGAGCTTTTTATATCACACCACCACTCCTGAATTTACCGAGACTAGAAAATAGTTCAACAAGACAGATTTGCCATGTCAGGCAGGATTTTAGCAGCTGTTCCCAGAAGGACCTTGTGAATGTTTTCCTTAAGCCCCAACTGAAAAGTGAAATGAAACAAAAATATCCAACTGACTTTTTTTCCCTTCCTGAGAAAGGAAAAAAAAATAGTTTATTCAAATGCAGATCTATATGGTCTGCAAGAAGGAAGTTTTTGTTTTCTTCCCGAGATATTAAAAAAAAAAAAAAATCCATTTTCAGGATTCATTGCTTTAGTTCAGCTGAATATTTGACTAACAAAACATGAGAGACAAGCTGTGGTTTTGACTGAAACTTTGTTCCTGAAGAAAACTCTTAAGGGCACTGGCTGGTCAGCAAGACAGAAATTTTTATTTGGTCCATGAGATGTCAGTCAACATAAAATGGAAACATTTTTCAGCTTGGCTGGTATATAAAAATAAAAATCTCTGTTGATTTTTGAGGATGAGTAGTCATTTCACTATGAAATACTCTATTAAAGTTCACCAATCCCAGGACAGCTGTGATGGGTTGCATAAAAGTCTGCAAGCTAAAAATAAGTTTCTTGCTCTGGAATCAGGACTCCAACCTGCTAATTCCCAGAAATACTATGGGGACCTCAAAGGACCAGTAGTGACTACAGTGAGAATACAAGCGTGGAAAGAAGACAGTCTGAATTAAAAAAAATCTCATGAAATGGCAAACCAACCATACAGAAATAGGAGAAATAGATTAAAAGAGAAAATACGTGCCCTGGAGCTTTATTGATGTAGCCTCAGCCAGCTCTGAACACCCCACCAAGATGTGATCCAGCCAACGTGGCAAACAAGAAACATTCAACATTTCTGACTTTAGGCAGGACACGCCAGCTTGAATGTTCCCCAGGCACAGCCAGCCTGCTGATGCACATGACCCTTATCTCTGCTCTGCTTGGCTTGAGAGAGGAGCTCTTGTCCTCCTAGCCCCGGCACAGGGACAGGTGAGAGGAAACTCCTACCTGCAAGCTGGCACAGGCACAGCGGCAGCTGCGATTCTGCTGTCTGCATAACACAGGCCTGACACTGCTCACCTCTCTGTACAGCAAGGAAGGAGACGCCGAAGAGCCAGGTTCAGATCCAGAAATTACAGTTAAACTTTTAAATAAACATTTGCACAGAAATAATGAACAGTAAAGATCAGATAAGGCTGTCTTGCACAGAAAATTTTCATGCGTGACTGGCATCGACTTGAGAAACACATTTTAGTCGCCTTGTTTAAAACAGATGGTGTTCTCAGAACTACTGCACCAGGTTTATTTTTAACTCAAGGAGTTCAATAATTGACTGCTCTAAGATGGTGGCTATCAGAGTGGAAAGATTCCTGCAGTCATAGTAGCCCCAGTAGCTGAACACTGCTCAGAGGCAGGAACAAACCTGCCAAACATAGCATTCTGGAACCCTTTTACACTCTTTCTAAACAACTGATCATTGTCCCCATGGCCTCCTGCCAATGTCCATATGTTATTTCACTCTCTTCTCCTCACCTCACATCTGGCCTATCCCCATGACAGTAGCACTAATATTGAGTATGATTGCTGTCTGAGGTAGAAGCTGGGCCCTGAATTTCCTGTCAGTACCCTGCACCCCAGGACACCATCATCATCATCATCTTCAGAAATATGAGACTAGTAAAAGCCAGACTGGAAAACAAATGTAGCTCTACACTTACAAGCAGGATCGACTAATCAATACAAAAAATGTAGAGATAAAGTAACGTCTGAAAAACATCAAGAAAGATAAATTTTTTGGAGGAGGAAACTATTTATTGCCTTGATGTATTACGGTTTTTAGCATGTGCTAAGCCAGCATATGTCTCCACAGGCTTAGATGTAGACTTTTGTATGAAGCACTCTGCTTTGCTAGAAGGTGAAGTGGCAGTTCCTGTTTGCAAATCTACTTTACTCATGAGAGCTGAATTTATCACTTATGTATACAGTTCCATCAGTGCTTTGCTCATTAACTGTCCTGGAAACAGAAGAAAGGTGCTGAAGAAAGAATACCTAGCCCGTAAGTTCCAAGCACACATTGTTGCACACTGAAGTGCCCTCCAAGCCTTGAACCAGCATCTCTGAAGCTTTCCTGTTGTGCAGTGCTTGCAGCTGGAGCTGGAACAAACTCTTGGACTGGCAGATGAAAGGAGCAGTGGTAAAGCGTTTGAGTTAGTCCACTCTCAGTATGCAAGCCCCATAACAAGCTGCTCCTCTCAGCATACTAGGCTGTGAGTCTCACCATTCTGCCAGTGAACAGAGCAGTTGTACACCTGGAGTGCGTGATGTCTCTTCCATATCAGAAGGGTATATGCCAGAGATCCAAAGGTCCAGCACATGGATTCCAATCTTGTCTTGAAGGTTAGCATTTGCTTCAGTCAGGACTGGAACATACGGGCAGGAAAGGAAGATTAGTCACCCAGGGATGCAAACAGAATAGGATCACAGAAATGCCAATTCCTGTTAGATTGACTTTTAACTTTTTTAATTATTTTGAGTCCTTTTAGGTCTACCTTTCCCCTTACCTTCAGAAAAGATTTCTCAAATCCCAGTCCCAAGAGCTACAAATTCATTTTGACACTTTCTTAAAGTCCAAATTCAGATATCAAGTACCATAGGACTGTTATTTAGACCTCTAGCAGTGACAATACCATGCTTCTTGGCAACTCTCCTTGGAAGATAACTCACCTAACCCAACCCAAATTTCTCAAATGTGAAAGACTCAGCTTGATTCAGGTGAAGCTGCCTACAGCTTCCCTTGATATCCAGCTTTCTGTCCATAACCTGTCCTTTGATCTTCTGGGGAGGCCATGCTTACCTTGACATGTCATGGTACCCATGTTGGTTTCAAATGCTGTCACCATAGAAGAGAGGCCCAATAGCTGTGGTGAACTCTTCCAGGAAGACCCCATTGACCTGCACTGAGCTGTGTTCAGCCATGTCAGGAAAGAGGTACCCAATTCAAAGGGGTCTTGGCTTTCTCTACTTAAACTCATTTCCCTCTGGTCCCTTCACTGCTGCTGTAGATGAATTCCAGACACTTGTCTACAGCTCTGCTCGGTCCTCGCACATTTAGCTTTACCTTGCCTTCTTACATCCTAGCACAGTGTACTTGGCACTTACTGAATAAAACACACCATGAAGCTTCACAGAGACACCCCAAATGACCCACACGAGTACCTCCCCTGTTGATTTGCACCAGTTGTAGTCCACCAAATCAGTTGTTTTGACTAGTTACAGAATACTTCATACTGACAGGGAAGTCTCCACCTAATCACACAGCATTTGTCAGAGGAATCTTTTCTGCAAAAGGCCATGGTAAAATATTCATGGCCTTCCTCACTGTTCCTAAGCTCAGCTGATTAAGAAATCACTGAAGGACTCCTTTGCTCTTGCAACTGTAGGCATGCAGACTCCCAGGATACAGCACAGGTTTTCTTTGATAGTCTGCTTAGGTCATAAGGGCCTCATAGTCTCTGGAAATTGATTTTCCAAAACAGAACAAAGCACAAATGAACTGAAGGAGAGCAGTGGAAAGTGGAGAAAGAGGAGAGAGTCCCAGATACATTATTTTTATTGTCTTATTCACTAAAAAGACAATGGAAGATTTTGATACCATGTATTGAAGATTTTCTTAATTTGATCTGCTCCCTCCTGAATGTTTGAGGCATGCTCCATAAGCTATTTTTGACTTGTTCTTACCTGTATTTTCAAGAAGGGAAAGACTGGTCTATGCCAGGTATTATATGCTGCAGATTTTAGCTAAATACTGGCAATTTTAGCTAAATACTGAGTTGTTTAGGCTCTAGGTATGCCATTCTCACATACTTATTACAGCTTTCCTTCCCTAATTGCAGACTTCTGCCATACAGCTTATTCTTTGCTGCTCCTTCATTTAGAGAACTGTGTGCTCTTGAGTTCTGCAGCTTAAACAGGGACCTAGGAAAAGCCAATCATACAACAGAGGTAAAAGCACAAATACACGTTTTTATTCCAAGCCACTAGACTGGCTGCAGAACACACTGCAACAGTTTGCTAAGCAGAATACTCCTGTGGGACTACATGCTCAGGAGGGTGGAGTTGTGGCTTGGAGTGCGAACTGTACTTCTTTGTTAAAACAACTATGTGACCTAAATGGAACAAGGAAGCAGAAGACATGCTGTTCACCACGCTCTGCCTTCTGCTGTGCCATCATGTGGCACCCCTGAAAGTCCTCTGGCACAGAAGAGGCAACAGCACACACAGGTGGTGCCAAATCCCAAAGTCTGGCCAGGCATCCTGCAGGTTTGCTAATACTTTCCCTACCTTCAGCCAGGGTTGAAGTCAAGAATGACTGCACTCTTAGTTTCTTAACAGCCTCAGAGCTCTCTGTTCCAGCACAAAACTGGACATCACACTGTCAGATTCTCAAACACGCTATGGTCCCTATGAATGGAGAAAGGTCTTGGTTAAGTTAGATTCCAGTCAGCCAGATACTGGAGGGAAAGAGAGTTCTGAATCTTATCCCCTTCCAATGCATATTCAAAATTCACAGTGGTGTCTTCACACATTTTAAGTGCCAAAGTACCTTTAAAAAGTTGGCCTTCCTTAATGAAAATCCAGCAAGACCTGCCTGTCAAAAGTGGCTTCCAAACTAGGCTGAGAAGAATCTAGTTAGCCCTTCTACAATGTTCAGCACCTCTGTCTTTCTTTATTGTACATAACTTCTCAAACAAAATCTTTTTCAGTCTGTAATACTGCAGTCTACTCTCTCAGAGGTGATTTATTTTCCTTATTTATGAAATATTTCAGTTCAGCTTTCTGGGGGTAATTGATATAGAACATTTAGGACAGAACACTTTCAAAAACCTTTCAGATACCAGCAAGCCCATATATGGATAACTGCAAAACATATGAAGCACTAAAATTCTTCAATAGGTTTAATGCTAGGAGTTTTTTAAACTTGTGCACTCTACACGTGCTTTCTTGTCCTTTCTAGAAGCATGCGTGACATTCATGAAGATGGACAACCTGAAGCCCTGGGAAAAGATTCTGCTTTGAAGGCTTAGAAGGGAATTTACCTTAGGACTCTCTGTGCAGAGGGTCTGTACAGCAGTAAATCTCACTGCAGAATTTGTGAAAGAGATATCACTTGCACACTACATCTTTGCTTCCTAAACTCTCCCTTTACAGTAGGCCGCTGGCTTCACCTAAATAAAGGAAACTGCTAGGGTCCTCACTTGGACTAAAACTCCGATAAAAACAGAATATAAGCCAGAATGTCCTCCAGAGCCTTCCTGTCTCTTTTTTGCTCTTGGAGTGAAAGGATACAAGTGTATGGCACATTCACTCACAGAACTGCATTGATGCCAAAGCACTTTGCATCTCATGATTTGGATGAGCAAAGTGCTGAAGTAAATAGGGATCTCACTTATTCAGCAGGTGAACTAAAAAAACCAGCCTCAGTATGTAAGCAGGCTTTGTCTTTTCTTTGCAGAAGACTGCCAGCCACACAGCTCATTACAAATACACTTGCCAAGAACAAAAAGTCCTGCTCTGTCCCCTGTTCATCTCAAAGTATGAACTCACCTTCAGGGCTGCTCTCACACAGTACATTCTGTGTTGCTTCCCTTGCATTTAGCAAGAACTGTGACTTGCAAGAAGATGGCTCTGCCTTTTTGCCTTCCAAGGAAAACTTGCTTAATAAACACTCCTTTGAATTTGGCTCTATATATTCCCTCCTGTGTGATGCCCACAAATATTTCTACTTTACCCTTCATATATAGGAAATCTGCATAATTTACATACTGTTTTCCTACCCCTAGATTTTCAATGATCTGTTGCAGTTGTGAATCCAGTGCATTTCAGATCCAACATATTTCAGATCTTCACTTAAACTCATGTCAGAATTCGGCCTTTTGGTTTCAGGACAGTAAAAAATGGTCATGTAAGCATGGCTGTCATGTCAACCATAGTTTGCACCAAGAAAAAAAGGCAAATCAAACAGTGATCTACATTTCTCCACGTAGAAGAACCCAGTAAAATGGTATCTACAGTAGCTTTCTGTTATAATTTATCTTACAGTCAGAAACAGGCATGATGAGATTGCAGGTGATCTGGAATGGAAAGCTAGCACGCCTGTAGGTAGCAGTAGTACAACACTGAAAATTTTCTGTCATCAGTAAAGGGGTTTTTTCCTGCTACTCCAAATCCCAAATGGACTCTAAGCCTAGACTCTCAGCTGAAAGACAGCAGTGACCAACCCTGACTTCAACTCTTCTGTCAAAGTCTCCTGATGCAGACCTCTCTAAAAACATGAAGTCCCAAGCATTTGGCTCAGGGCCACCAAGACTGTAATCTCCACCTCTGAAGCATCAAGCAGCAAGGTTCAGATCTGTAAGGGTACTCAGGCTCCCAGACCCTTCCTACCTTGATACTTGAGGTCATACATTTTGAAGTGTCCCTTGCCACCACAAACCTAACTACAAATATGACAAGCGTACAAACTGAAAAGCAATAGAATCAAAACCTGACCAAATAAAAAGGGAAAAAAAACAACTGTAAAAAGTTCATTCTTGAGAAAAAAAATACAGGAATTTCTGTAATGCATCATTTCACACATCAAAAAAGCCAACACCTTTAAGACAAATATCCTCTTCCTCTTCAGCAGGATCCACATCCTGGTCCTGCCTGTCCACAGATACAACACTGAAGGGAACATGTTTGCTCTGTGTAGAAATTACTGCCAAGACACTAAGGAGTAACTCAGCCATTTAAATATAACCATCTGATGTAATTTTAGAGACCTTTAAGCAATTCTCACGGCCTTCAACTGTCAGTACACGACCAGGAACTTTTACATTTTCAATATTTTACGATGTCTATCATAGAATCTTAGAACAGCTGATGTTGGAAGCAATCTCTGGAGATCATCTGGTCCAACCACCCTCCTGAAACAAGGCCAGTTCATGCTGGTTGCCAGGACTATGCCCAGATGACCTCTGAAGATCTCCAAGGCAGGAGACTCCACCACCTTGATCACTCTCACAGTAAAAAAGTGTTACCTGATGTTCAGAGGAAAATATAAGCATTTCATTTGTGCCCCTTGTCTGTCACTGGGCATCACCAAAAAGAGTCTGGCTCCATCTTCTTTTTGCCCTCCCTTCAGATTTTGGTACACATTGATGAGATTCCTGAGCCTTCTCTGAGAAAGTATACCAGCTCTCTCAGACTTTCTTCATATGAAAGATGCTCCAGGCCCTTAATCATCTTTGGAGCCCTTCACTGGACTCTCCTAGCAGCTCCGTAGCTCTGCTGTGCTGGGGAGCCCAGAGCTCACCACAGCACTCCAGGTGTGACCTTACCAGTACTGAATAGAGGAGAAATATCACTCTCTCAGCCTGCTGGTAACACTTCTCCTAACATAGCTCAGGACACCGTCCAACTACATTGCCACAAGGGCACGTTAATGGCTCTTGTTCAACTTGCTGCCCACCAGGACTTTAGGTCCTTTCCCACAAAGCTGTTTTGGCCAATTGACCTCCAACATATACCAGTGCATCTGGCTGTTCTTCCCGAGATGCAGAACTTTGCACTTCCCTTGGCTGAACCACATGAAGTCAAAGTCCCACTAAAAAGGGGAATGACCCTCTGGTGTATCAGCCACTCGTCCCAGTTTGGTGTCATCAGTGAACTTGCTGTGGGTGCACTCAGTTCCATAATCCAGATCATTAATGAAGGTGTTTAAAGAGTGCTGGACCCAGTATTGACCCCTGGGGTGCACTACTAGTTACTGGCCTCAAACTTCAAGCCACTGAACACTACCCTCTGGGTCTAGCCATTCTGCCAGTTTTTAATCCACCACACTGTCTGCTCATCAAGTTCATATGTCAGCAGTTTATCCATGAATTTTATGGGAGTATCCAAAGCCTTATGGATGTCAAGGTAGGCAATATCTACTGCTATCCCCTCATACACCAAATGAGTAATTTCATCATTGAAGGTTATTGACTTCATTAAGCAGGACTTTGTATATCCATGCTGACTAATTCAAATCACCTTCTTTCCAGAAAGGAATAGTTTCCAGAAAGTTGTTTCACCATCATGTCAGGAGACAGAGATCCATAGAAAGGGTTGAAAGGGACACTGAGTATCGTCTAGTTGCAACCTCCTTGCCATGGTCAGGGACACCTTCCACTAGACCAGGTTGCTCAGAGCCCCATCCAGCCTGGCCTGGAAAATGCCCAGGGACTGGGTATCAAGAGCTTCTTTGGGCAACCTGTTCCAGTGCCTCACCACCCTCACAGTAAAGCATTTGTTCCTGACATGTAATCTAAACCTACTCTCTTACAACTTGGAGCCATTCCCTCTTGTCCTGTCACCACATGAGCTTGTAAAAAGTCCCTTTCTGTCTTTCTTATAGGCTGCCTTCAGGTCCTGTAAGGTCACAATAAGGTCATCCCAAAGCCTTCTCTTTTCCAGGCTGAACAATCCCAGTTCTCTCAGCCTTTCCTTATAGGAGAGGTTCTCTCTCCCCCTAATCATCTTCGTGTCCCTCCTCTGAACTCGCTNACAGGGCTGCTCTCCATCTGTTCATCCCCAGCCTGTGCTGGTACTGAGGGTTATCCTGACCCAGGTGCAGCACCCTGAACTTGGTCTTGTTAAAGCTCATGAGATTACTATGGGCCCACTTGTCCAGGTTCCTCTGGATGATATCCTATCATTTTAGGAGTGTCAGAACACTCAGCTTGGTGTCATATAGTTGCCTGGATACTCTTTCTTGTCTTCCTTGAAGATAAGCAAGACAGGAGTGACACTTTTTTTCCTTCAGGTCTTAGGAACATCTCTCAGTCACTATGATTAGTCAAAGATAATTGAGAGTGGTCTCACAATTATATCTGCCAGCTCCCTCAGCACTCATGGGTACATACCATCCAGGCCCATGGCCCTAGGTACTAATTTAGTTAAGTATTTCCTAATCTGAATCTCTTCCAACAAGAAGAGTACTAAATTCTCCTTCCTTCAGACTTCCCCCCAGTCTCAGCAACATTTAAACAAATTAATTCCTACTGTGCTTAACAAGCAAGCAGTCATGCTGTGGCCAAACCACTCCTTGCAAGACACGAGGAAGCCATCGTTTACTGATACAGACCAAGACAGGCAAGGCACAGAGGTGTCTTCTAAGTGTTGGCAATGTATGAATGGCATCTTCAGTCTCCTGTGTCAAATTCTGAGCTCCTTGGTTTGTTATTTGGCACCCAAGTGAGATAGTTGTGATCATTCCCAAGCGCTGGGAACTGAACAAATCCATTAGCATCAATAACTCAGTTAAACAGCAAGAATAGAATAGGAAGGGCTGTTTCTTGTGTATGCCTGTGTTTACTCAGTATGACACTTTCAAGATAGTGCTGGGAAAAGGCTTACTGCTAACCGTGATGACCATTCTTTAGAGAAGAAACCCATGTATGGACATGGATCACTGTTGTTTTCTGAAGGGAACGTGTTTTTTCTCTTGTCTATCTGCTATTAACCAAAAAAACCTGCATATTTTGATCCTTAGCTGTCTTCTCCTGCTCAGATAATTTGAGCTGGGGAAGAAAATCTCATGTTTCCCCTACTCTGACCAAAGACAGAGAGTGAGCAGTTGTCACGGTAATACTAGAACAGCTGGCTAAATCTTCCCAGGGCAGCTTTCAAGCCTAGGCATATGATAACACATCTCATCTGGGACTGGGGACAGAAGCACTCAGTGCCTCTCACTGCTCTGTCAGGGAAGACACGACAGGCAGCTTTGAGAACACCAGCCAGAGTTGTCTCATGCTCAGCCACCTGATGATGGTGCATCCTTCATAAATAGCCAGCTCTGTGAAGAACCAGAGTCTATTGGAAAGTGCTGAATCTTGACTGGTCCCCTTGCTACACCTCATCACAGCATTGGGGTAGAAGTCAGGTAAAGGTATTTTCCCAAAATATGGTTAAGGGCAGAGGTTGTCTAAGGACCATCCTCTAGCAGGGATGTTCTGTTCAAAATAACCAAGTGCTCTTCTCTGTCAAAAGTCAGATCCGAGCTGGCTGAACAGTCACATGAATCTGTTTCCTTGACTAGATCTCCTGACTCCTGAATAATGATCACAGGCCTCCTTAGAAAATTCTAAGATCCACATGGCTTTCTTGGAGCTAATCGCTCACTTTTCTCAAAATATTTGTTGCTCTCATCTCCCTTCTGGAGCACCAAAACAAGTGTCAATCTAAGTCACCAAGGGATCTGAAATCTTCACAGGTGAAAACCTGTAAGTAAAATGTGACCTTCTTTTAATACAGGACACCAGATGGGCCTTTCTCATTTTCTAGGTAAACATTCCATGCCATCTCCAATGAATCCTACCTTCAGCCTGCTTCCATACGTACTCAGCTATATAAACCTAGTGTTTCCAGACTCCTGCTTCAATACAATGTAGCAGGGATTGCAGTTCATTTCTGCCTGAACAGTCAGAAGACAAACTCCGTACAAATACTTCACTGCACTCCACCTGTGCGGGATCCTTCAGAGCTTGATGCTTTTGAAATTAGAAAAGCAGAGGTAAATGTTTTCCTCTAACACCACATAGCTTGTGTACTAAACCTTTACTCTGAGAACTTTGTTGCATACAGCCACATTATTGGAATGCAGCAGACGACTTAGCCAAAAACTGGCTAAGGAGTAAGATCTGAATTCGTTGAGTGTCGGAACAGGCTGTGAACATGTAACAAATGTGATGTTGCTCCTGCTAGCAGAAAGATGCTATTATATTGCGGAAGCTACCAGTTTTATCTTTAATGAGTTGTGCTTACCTAAATATATCAACCATTCACCATAATGTATGTTACTAGCTGTAGAAACATCAGGGCCTCTACCACATCAACACACTTAGGCTTTTAGATGAAGCACTGGGTTTTTTTAAAATACCAGTAAGATGTTTTAATCATCATCTGTTTGAATCTGTCTAAAATCCTGAGTCTTACTAAGTCTGCAAACCTGGGGATTTTCTACACAGAGCTTTCCCATTCATCTCCTTCTTGACCCAGAGTCTCTGCTGTTGTGGATCCAGGATCCACTTTTCTGTCAGACTGTCTGGTCAGGCGGTCCTCATAGTGGATGAAAAGGGCCAGGAGAAGGCCCCATCTTGTCCGAGTCATTCACAGTCCCTCATGGCAGTGGCTGGTAGAAACCACCTCTATGTCTGTCATTCTGGAAGTTCAGACCTTCCCTTCTCCTTCAGCAGCTTTACTGTGCTAATTGTTGTACTGAATTCCTCCAGTGTTTGTGGCGACATTTTCAGCTGAGCCTGCACGAACTACATAACAGTAGTCTGCTCTTTTCTTAGTGGATGTTCTTCACGTGCTTTTTTACAAGAACAGCCTAGAGGCAAATAAAGGAGGGTAGAGCAAGAAAATCTAGTAAAGCAAGGTTAATTGTGTAATCAGAGATTACTTGAAAAGTTCCTTTTATCCCTCCTTGCCCCAAAGCAGAGAAAAATAAGTATATCCTAGAAGGGGTCAGAGGACTTAACATTTACTCTCAGCTTCCTGCAACACCAGCTCAGTGCTCTGAATGCCCACAAAGGAGCAGAAAAAACCTTCTGCAAATCAGCCAAGTCCACACTTCAACTTCCTCCTACATCCACTTCAACTTCAACGCCTAATACCTCATCACCTGGGCAGGGCAGAAGTCTCCAGACTGAATAAACTGCCAAGAGGAGATCAAGTGAACCCGTAACATGATGTTGAAATCCCAGGCAACACTAGCAGGAAAAGGGTGATGCTACCTCCCTTTCAAAAGGAAAGGTCAGCGAAGATGTGTGGAAAACAGACATGGCTGTGTGAAATCATCTGTGCATATCCTGTATATCACTATATTCATTTTAATATCACATACAACTGTATAAAGGCAAAGCGTTGTTTATTCCTCTCTCAGTATCAAGTAGCCAGGCTGCTGTCAGCTATGTGTCAGCTGCCCAAGCTGGCCAGCAGCAGGCAATGTAAGCAGCTCAATTTGAGTTCCCTCTGCAGTCCCCTCTTGCTCAGAACACCCTGTTCAATGGGGTTATTGCTATTTGCAAGTCATCAGTCTCATCAAAGCAGATGAAGAGGGGGAGAAATTGAAACTTCTGCCAAATCAATAAAAATTGACCAATATGTTATTTAAAATGCAATAATTTTTTAGACTGTAGACTGAGTTGACTTTGGGCAATAACATTTTACCAAGACTTGTTCCCTAAAGGAGAGCCCAGAAGACAAGGGCAGATATTGCACTTGAAGGTCTGGTTTCATGTGAGACGGCAGGCACTCAGTTAGGTCCACGTAGCTTGTACAACCTCAGGTGGCTCACAAGCCTATTGAAGATTAAAGAGAACACAACCCCCTGCATTTGTCTTGTGTGCAGAGAAGGAGTGGTGGACTGTCGTGGTTTAATCCCAGATGGCAATGAAGCACCACACAGGTGCTCATTCAGTCCACCCTCTCATCAGGAAGGGGCAGAGAATCAGAAGACTCAGACTTCTGGCTTTACATAAGGACAGTTTAATGGGGACAGAAAAAAAATATTAATAGTGATGGTGGTGATGATTAATAATAATAACAACAACGACAATAATAATAGTTAGAATATATAAAAAAGTGATGCACACAGCAATTGCTCACTGCCTGCTCACTGGTTCTGCCACTTCCCGAGCAGCAGGCCCCAGACAGCTTTCCTCCCCAGTTCATATACTAAGCATGACATTATATGCTATGAAATATCACTTTGGCCAGTTGGGGTAAGCAGTCTCAGGAGAGGCTGTGTCCTCTCCCAGCCTTCTTGCTGGCAGGGCATGAGAAGCTGAAAATTCTCTGACTTAGTATAAACACTACTATAAACTTAGTAACAACTGAAAATGTAGATCTACTATCAACATTATTCTCATACTAAATCCAGAAGACAACACTATACTACCTACCAGGATGAAAATTAATTCATCCCACCTAAAACCAAGACATGGACATATTACAGAAATGACCTGTTGCTGTTCTAAATCAAGGGATAATGAAGGAAAACCTTGTTAAAGGTTTACTTTATGCACTCCCTGCCATCCCTCCTGCATAAAGTCTTAAACTTATGTATTACCACACCTATACAGGTATGTCTGTAAAGCCTGCCTGAGAATAATAACGACCTTTCAGCTAGGGAGGCCAGGACAAAGGCACGTAATACTGAGAGCCTCGAATACGTTGGGGATACTTTACTGCACCTCCAAAGCCTGAAGCCATGTTTTCCTGCACACTGGGTAAAACACCAGTACAACTCATATGCCACAAGGGACCAGGACAAGAACACTTGACTGTCCCTACAAGCACTCAGGTGTGCTCATTTGTCTGAAAGAGTTGGTTAGTTTTCAGAGCAGACTCAATAATATCTCAGGCTGACATCCCAGACTCTCAGGCTCCTGCTCTTTCTAAGATTCAGGAAAAGTAAAAGACAGTCCTGTGGCACAACAGACACAGTTCGTGGCAGACGTGAATTTTCTACAGTGCTACAGAATACAGTACTAAAGCAAAAGATTGAGTTAAATACATGAGCTTGCATTAGTATAAATCCAAAACAAAGGCCTACCTGTAAGAGTATTAATCATCAGTAGAGTAGGAAGTAAAGGTCTCATGCCAAATAAATGATCAGTGACATTTGGAGAAGCAGGACGACAAACGTTTGCAAAAGTGGAAAAGTACAGTAAGAAAGGAATTGTGTATGGAAAGGCCCAAGGGAATTTGGGCTTTTCTTTTTATTAGTGTTGTCCCAGAGGGAAAAAATAGAGCCTCAATTTCTAAATCTAAGGTCCTCTTTCTGTCAGCAACAGAGAAATTTTAGAACCCAAGTATCTCACAAAGGGAAATTTTAATACAGCTTGTTTTCTCCCACAACTGGCAAACATATTTAAAACCTATATACCTACATATACATTTATGTGCATGCCTACACATATAAAAATGTGCAATGCAGCCCTGGGAGAAGAAAATCTGTTAATTGGATGTTTCAATGCTGAGAAGCAATAAGAGCTGAAAATATGTATGTGCAGGATGAGACTTCAGTAGAACAGAGTGTAACACTGTTGGGTTTCAGATTAGACTAGAGACAGAAAAAAATGCATATGTTTCCGAGATAAAGAAAGAGGAGAACACCAAAGAACTCACAGTGAAAATAAATTGAAAAGAGAATCACACAGATCGACAAGCTCTGTGTGTAAAATGGGGAAAAAATGCAATATACAGTTCACAGCAAACTAAGAAAATGCCTCCTTCTTCTCCAATTCTACAAGTGCCCACCTTTTTGGAGTCTTTTGTTGCTGCTTTATTATCCTTCCTTTTGTTCTGATGTTTTATTTAGTAACTTGCCTTGTAGATATTTAACAGGATAAAATAAGCAGCTGGAAAAACACTGTGGTAACAGAATGCAAAAAAATTATAAACTGCCAATTATAAATTGCCATGGCTATAAGGGAGGAATCAAAACAGATAACAGTATAGCACACTGATTCAAATTCAAAGAATACCACAGCAATAGTCATGGCCACTACTGTTGAATTTTTTGTGTACAGGTGTAAATCTGGTCACAGAGAAAAAGCCCGTCACTAAAATTTACAGGTGCTGTGTGCTGACCTGCTTACTGGAGTAAAGTGCTATAAATTTATGTGCTACTTTGAACATCTGTGTTCCAGGAAAAACAAGCAGGAAAGGAGAGAATGGCTAGAGACAAGTAATTTCTCTGGAAACACTTAGGCACACATCCCAAAAAATCAAAAGACATTCACAAAAGAACTGCAAGTACCCCAAGATGACCCAGAAAGTTATGGTCACACAGGTGTCCAGAGCAGCTTGGGGCTCTGCACAAAGAGGGTAATTTCAGGGCTCCCTTGGGAAAGTGCACACACATCCAGGCCCCAGGACTTCCAAGGGGCCAGAGGTACAGCTACAAACAAGACACATCAAGTCACGGCCTCGAAATCTTGTCTTGAGACAAGAAGAAAGTGGAATCAGACTTGTGAAGTTCTGGCTGCTGCTGTCTTCCAGACCTGTGTTTGGAAGACTCACTCGGCAGGTTCCTTGCCTTGAGACAGCTGCAGATTCCTGTTTTCTGTCAGGATCTGGGTAGTCTTGGTGATATTAAGCACACAAGGTGTCATGGATATCAGCGGGTAATAGCCACAGAGATGCTTGGCAGCAGTAAGGCTGCCTGCATTTCCTCACCGCTATGAGTGCTCTGAGGGTACCTAGCCGGGGAATGACTCCCCAAGGCACACGGGAGCACTAGGAGGCGATACCGGGGGATACCCGGAGTAGGACCCCACTCCCCACGCTGCCCTACAGGCATACTGGGACGGCCTTGCCGCACGCAGTGCCACAGCCTTGGGCCCCAGCACGCCTGGATCACCCCGGGACACCGGGAGGTCTCAGCGCAGCCCTTCATCCCTCGACCCTCCGGTGCCTTCCACCGCCGCGCGCGGACCCCTCCCGGCGGCGGGCGGAGGGCGGCGCTTGCGGGGCGGTCCCGGCGTGGCCCCGGCCCCGGGTGCCTCTCCCGCGGCGTGGCCCCGGCCCCGGGT
>VZTF01001327.1:592460-613414 GCA_013397755.1 Cnemophilus loriae
GAGGATGTCACGGCAGGCGCCGTCTCCCAGGGCCTTCGCGGGACCGGCCTCTGTATCTCTGTGTCTCCATCGGGCACACGGGATTTGGGGCCGTGCCGCCTGATGTTCTGGGCGTTTAGAAGTTCTCGTGAGACCTGTGCTGAATGGTTGCCCATTTGTGCCTTTTCTCTCTGGATTCTCTTTCCATTACCCAGTCCATAGCAAGCTGTGGGAAGCCGGTGACCTTCCCAAAGCTAGCACACTGTTCCTTGTAACTGTGACTTCCTTTCTGTTATTTAGGAGATGAGAGATTAGATTCACCCACGTTAAGTTCACCCACCCTGGAGGGTGGTCTCAGCAGGGGTCTAGAATAATTATCAGTTTTATTTTGTTGATGTACCTGTGGCAGTGACGAATGGCCCCAACATGGCATGTGCTATACAAGCACATTAGGAAGGAAGGCATACACGCTCTAAGGATTCACCTTCAAGCAGGATGTGCACAGGGTTTGGAAGAAGAGGCATGAATGCAGGCAGGATAATATGGGGACTTGAGCTCTGTGGGGTAATTTTTTAGGTAGGTTTTCTCAGAAGGCATTCAGCTAACATGTGAAGTCAACACAACATTGAGGAGAAAGCAGAGGAGAGCCGTACAGCACGAAGGATAGCAAGTGCAGAAAGGCTGGGAAGATGGCACTGGGAAGGGGGCCAAGACCCACGGGAGGGGTCCCAATTCCTTGCCCTTTGGCCAGCAGTGCCAGTCCAGGAGGTTGTCCTGCCAATGCTGTTGCCCCAGGCCGTTCACTTTGCCACCTGTAGAGCAGGTTATGTGGCTGACTGCCAGCTGCTTTTAACCACCAGGAGCTATAGCTCTCTGCATGCTTGAAGGGTGTGGAAAAGATACCAGAGGTGATGTCTGCCAAAACACAAAACAAAACACGTGTGTGCCTGTCATGCAAAGAAGGCCTGTTCCATTTCAATCTGAATGTCCGACCATGTCAGTTCTTTCTCTGAAGCTCTTCTTTACATATCCTCCCTTTCCTCTAGTGTTCCAGCCAGCTTTGACTTCAGATTTGGCACCAGGTCTCCCTGAGATCTGGAGGTGTTGAGAAATATCACCTTGGATATTCACAAGTGAAGGCATTCATCTAGGACTCAGATTTAGGCTTTAAAGAAACAGATTTCCAAAAAGCACTGAAAATATGTTCTACTTATTTTTAAGTAAGAAATTAATTGACTTTTTTTGCCCTCTTATAGCTGTGTTTTCCTATGGTGCTCTGAGTCCAAATCTGAAACCACCATATCAGCACATCAGATACTGAAGAGTAAACCAACTCAGGGACAAAAGTTAAAATTAACAAAGCTCCCCATTCATATTAAGGGAATCAAGGGTGTTGATGGAAATTATACAATGTCTGCATATCCC
This sequence comes from Cnemophilus loriae, assembly GCA_013397755.1. Lineage (NCBI taxonomy): Eukaryota > Metazoa > Chordata > Aves > Passeriformes > Corvidae > Cnemophilus > Cnemophilus loriae. The sequence goes on from VZTF01001327.1 coordinate 593,865, forward strand.
CCAAGACTTTAAATGAGAATGTCAGTACACAGAAACTATGTGGACTGTCTGACTTGGGAACACTCTTCTACCAGAAGATTTCTCACCTCTGCTGCATTGCTCCTTAAGCATATTACACTTAACAAGTCTACCTGCAGCCTGGAGAATTTTAACTGGTAAGAAGATTGGTGGCCCACACTCAGGGGACATAATTCACGTCAACACTGTGCTACCTGGGGAAGGCAGATTTTTATGTGCTATGTAAAATTGACACTAGGGCAGAGTCAAGGATTCCATAATATTTTCCATAAATAAGCATGATTTCATGTGGTAGAAGCCAATCATAGTGATTTTTCCACTAACTACTTAGCTTTGAAAATACAGGAATGTCCTTTTCAAAATCCTGTTCAAATTGTATGCTTTTTCTTACAACTTTAATCAAATTTTAATTCTAATCAAAAGATTGAGCTGGATCATTGGATCTTTGTATGAGAAAATACAGGCATGAGGGCATGCTACACAATGCCAATATTTTGTAACTGCCTTTCAGAGACACACAGCAGGGTTTCAAAAAGCACAGGAAGAGTAAGAGGGAGAGCCTCTCACAACCTGGAGTCTCACTGTCAGGGACATTCAGGCTGAGTTTCTTATAAATACTGCCTCAACAGCTAGGCCAGTCAGGAAGTGGTCTGTGTCCACATGATTCTGAGTAACCTCCTACACCCTGGCACACAGAAGGCCTTGGGAAAACAGGCTGCTGTTCTCTTAATAGTGTATAGTCTTTCCCAGAGGGACTCGGCACAGCCTATGGACATGGGTGTTTGTTAGAATGTCTGTTGAAGAGTTGTTCTTCCTGCAAAAATCAGAGAATGTTTTAGCAGTTACTTATATGTCTCTGTAATTCTGGACTATTTTTCATTAAAACATCTGCTACTAAATCAAAGCTTTAATAAAAGAACATGGATTGCAAATCCAGCTGAGATTATTAGACTATTCTAGAATAACAGCTGACTCAGATGCTCTTCATGTGACTTTTTTTTCCAGATTAGTATCAAAAAGCCGGAAGGAAAGAAGTAAATGGCAATTTAGCATGTGGGGGTTTTTCGGGTTTTTTCCTAAATGTCATCCTGAATTCCAAAGATTTGCTCTTCATCATCAAGATCTTGATTTACTGTCCAAGCAAAGCACATTTACAGAAAGTTTGTTGGCTGAAGGCTTTAGAGACAGTACCTCTTTTTAAAATTGTGTTTTTACTTATTTTTACTTTTCCTTGAGTTTTATTTGTTGTTTGGAAAAACCAAACCTTTTCTGGACATTTCTGGTAATGAAAATAAGGGCTATAGATACTCTAAAAAATGAAGAGATTTTGATCTTGACCCAGAATTAAAAACACAAGTGTACTTTTGTGTAATGCCTGATACCACTGTGCTTTTGACTGGCACTTAAACCTTCTGTTGCATCTCTCCAAGCTTCTTCAAATGGAAAATCTGAAATTGTTTCAGGGAATTATAGTAGCCATGTAATAGATTAGGATTTAAGATTTCTCTGAAAGTCACATGATTAAAGGAGATAACTCACCTAATAATACCTAGTGTGTTAAAAACTTCCAAGACAGGAGAATTTAGACTTAGTGAAGGGTAGCTACCGCAACACTTCTTTGTCCATTTTATATTCTCTGTCTCACAAAATTTCCTCATGTGTCTTGGTAAGTGTAAACTGACTATATCCTTTGTACTGTAACTGTAACTTTACAATCTCATTTTCTTCTTCCATCACATTTTTTGTCTTAGTGCATGTAATAGCCAAAATCCACAACCTACACATGAAAGAAATTATTTTAATATGGAATAAAGGATGGAAATGCATGTTTACTATTATAATTCTTTAGTCCTGATATTAGATCACTTCTTAATGGATTTTTTTTGTAATTATGTAGTAGAATTAGTACTCCTTAAAATTAGACATTAGCAATTACCAGAGAAGACACAATATTTCAAATATTTGTCATCTGATGGTCACATTGAAAAACACAGTTGCATTCAAGTATTCAAGTAGGATGCCATAAAGCGTCAGAAGGATTAGGAGAGATGAAAAAAAAAAAAAAACCAACCAGTTGGACAAGAAGAGCAAAGAGGAACTTCTAGACCTGTTTGCAGCACAGGAGGTATTTATTAATAGTCAGAAGTGACCAGTTTGATTCCTCCTTCCTGCTAGACTTTTAACTTTCTTTTCAGCACTCTCTGTCAACTTGAAGTGAAAAAAATTAGGCAGTCTTAACATCAGAACTGGGAAAGCTTAACAGAACTTTCTTTCTGGACTTTCACAAATTAGAGACATTTGCATCTTTGGCTCTTGCAAACTTGGCTGTTTCTTCTGCATGGTTTCCTCCACCAGGTATTCATAACAAATAATTCTCCCACCTGTACCTGAGGTGGAAATTGGGATCTTGTATTTGGCAAAGTTACCCACTGTCTTACCTAGTGATGACAGCTTTCAATCAAGTCGATTCTGTGCTGGCTCACATCCAAATCTTCTGAGTATATACAGCAACTCTACTCTTTCCATTTTGAACATACCCCAAGTTGTTTTAAGAAAGCCACACTGTCTGTGTGATCAAGGGGTGCAGATGGAGAGCACAGTAAGAGGAAGAATTACACCACAAGAATCACCCCAGCCTAGGCTGCCATCATTGTTCAAGACCAACTGGTTTGAAGCCAGCTTGAGTATTGTTGAACTGTGTCTGATTTCCCAGTGGATGTCTGATGTGTGTCAACAAACCAGCAGCAGCAATCATTCTGGCAGAGGTGAACAAGGAGTGGAGCTTCAGAAGAAACAGACAAGCCGTAACCTTAACAGCATTTATTACAAGTGAAGAAAACAGACGCTTTTGAAGAATTAAACTGATCACACTAGCAGTCAGTCACATGATGAACAGCAAAAAGTGGGTCAGTTCCACTATTTTTAGAGAGAGGGAGTGGGAAAAAAAGGGTTTGTGGCTTGGTGGTTTTTTTAGCTGAAATTAAGATAAATGCTCAAGACATTGAATGAACTGGAAAAAAAGTCTATTGAGGTTTCCAGCACTCTTTCCAGTGCTTTGCATGGGTTTCAGATGGATATTATCTTACCCCACACACATGCTCCTGATCAAGGAATTCTCTAGAACAGACATTGGTTTTTATTGCATGCATCTATCACATTCTACAACTCTAGCTAGTTACAGTAAACTTTACTCACATTTTATAGGATATGTGCAAGTGCAATTATTTCGTAACACACCAGACACCAGAATATGCCGTCTTTCCAATAAGGATAAAAGGGACTGTTAATCTACTGTAGACCATTGGCAACTCTGAAAAAAAAATGGGATATTTTTTACCTAATTCCTAATTATGTCAATGAGATTCACAACTCTGCTTGTTACCTGGGTTTTCGAAGCATCTAATTTTAAAACCAACTCATGGAATTATTTAGATTGGAAAAGAACCTTAAGGTCATCAAGCCCAACATTAAATCATGTTCCTAAGTGCCACATCTACATGCCTCTTAAATAATTCTAGGGATGGTGATTCCAGCACTTCCTTGGGCAGCTGCTTACAATGCTTGATAACCCTTTCAGTGAATAAATATTTCTGAATATCCAAGAATAAACCTCCACTGGCACACTGTGAGGCCATTTCGTCTTGTCCTATCACTTGTTACTTGGGAGAAGAAACTGATCTCCACCTTGCTACAATCTCCCTTCAGGTAGATGTAGAGAGTGATAAGGTCCTTCAGCTGCTCTTCATAAGAGAGTTCCCTTCACCACCTTCATTGATTTCTTTGGACAGCATCTTTCCAGAGACAACAAATTTTCATATAGTTTTTTATTTCCTCTCCCTTAGCTGGGAATTCTGTGTCTTACAATCTTAGCTACATGTAGATGCCCATTTTTGTTAGCATAAGACACTGAACAAAGATGTAAGAGATCTGTGTTGTGATGAGAAGAGAATGAACCCACAAATTTCCCTCTTCATAGCATCTATGGCATTGTCTTATCCCTGATTTCCTTCCCTTCTCTGAACATCAGATATGAACTGTGATGTGGTTGCCTACAATTGCTTTTAACTGCACAGCTCACCTGGTAGTTTTAACTGGAAAGAACAAATGGGAAAATGCAGGAAAGTAAGACTTGTTATGTTTTCCCTACTGTGTGTAACTGTTCATATTCTCTTTATATCACGTCGTACATGGTACTTGGTCTCTTCCTACGAGGGATATTTATAATGGAGTGCATTCACAGTAGCTGAACTCTGCTGTGTCAGAGGTTTTTTGTTTGGCTGTGTCAGAAGGACCTGCTTTTCTGAAAGCCCTTATCTTTAAAATCCAAGTTGCTTTCAGGTATTTTAGGCTGGACAGTACAGAATTGACATGGCAGCTGCTTTTAAAAATCCTAGTGAAAGTTTTCACCTTCTTACACTCAGCAGGTGTCTTTAACACAAATAAAATGGACGTAAATGAAAAATTAAGGATAAGTAATAAAAGATTCACATCATGTAGATGTTGAAAAGTCATAATGCTCTGCTTTCAGAAGGGAAGAAGCAACACAGTGCTTAGCACCAGTGCAGAAGATGAGAGTGCTATTGACTCTGTCTGTCCACACTATCCATCTCCTGGGCACAGTCATGCACAGACAATCCCAGTTCAGCACCTTTCACCTCTTTCAGGATGGGTTTCCAGCAAATCCAAACCAGCTGCAAACCAAACCCATCGATCTTGGTTCTGTTCAGATCTGAAGCAACATGACCTCTCCTGAAAGAAGTAAGCTCCTCATCTCCAACATTTCCCAACACTTTGACACTAATGTCCATTTAGTCTCTGCAGAGCCTTTCCCATTCCTGCAAAGCTTTTTGATGAGGGAAAGGCCAATGAATTATCTGGATACTGAGACCCTACTCCTCCTATGAACCGCACTACAGCCACAGGCCTTGTCAAGGACAGGAGGCCCTCTTCACAGTGTCATTGGAGATTTTGAGCAGCAAAGCATAAAAGTGACTGGAGCAGGCAGGTTATCGTCTGAGGCTTCTCCTCCCATCTCATCTCTCTGCATAGCATTTGTCTCACTGCTGGAAAGCCTTGAGGCAGGGTTCACTCACTATCAAGAAAATGTTCATCTTGTTTATGTAATATGTGAGGTCTGTGAAGGAGAAATAACCAAAAGGAGCATAAGTTTTCTTGTTTCTTCTGCACCTTGAACTGCAACATGCTGAAACACCATTAGAACATTTCCAGAAAAATGACATGAAGAGATGCACTGATGCTGTTGTAAGAGAAATTAACTCTCAATGTAGTTGCTTCTAGCCATGTTAGTACCAGTATAAATCAGAGTCTGTCCATATGTTCACACTTCCATACACTCATGCTCAAATATGATTCAGGCTCTTCTTCAGCATTTTGTTTCAGTGGAACCAACTATACATATGCTGGTAAGCTTATCATAACCTGAAAGCCTTTACAGGAGACAATTCAAATTTACTTATAATGACATTTCCAGAATGTACATGGGTTTTTAAGCAATGTGCATAAAGGAAATCTAGTGATGCAGAGAACAATGAAAACAATTTAAATGGGACGTGAATTGAACGTAAGGCACCTTCCAGTTGTTCTTACCACAGCTGGTCAGTATTGTAAGCAAAGATGCCTGGTAATTTCAGAAGTGGGTGTGCTGCAATATTCTCAAAACACTTTGAGGAGCTATGACTCATTGAACCACAGCTGTCTGAGGACTTTCTGAACATCACCACAGGATAAGATCCTTTCTAGCTCTCTTGGGAAACAGTCAAATCATCACTTTAAATTCCCAAGGGCAAATCTTAAAGAGCTTTTATTTTAATAATTCTTATTGAAAGTATTTTTTTTTTTTTAGCTGAAGACTTCAGTATTTGTCCCTCAAAGTCTTTTTAAACAAGTATTTGTAACTGCTAGAAAAGTTAAACTTTTTCTCCCTGGTAAAGGCCAGAAATGCAACGATCTCGTTCCTTGCACCTAATTTCTTCTAGGTATGTCAGAGACAGGAGTCACTCTTATGGCTATTTTTTCTAAGAATTAAAGGGCAAAAGTAGAAGGGATTTGAGACCCGTCAGGTATTATATGGATGAACAGAGATACAATCTGGACTGAAAAACTGTGGCAAAGGTCAGGTACCAAATAGCTGAATGTTATACAGGCTTGTTCAGGTGTATGGCCCTACCACACTAGACTCAGGTTTCAGCCACACAAATGTGAGATCAGAGGGATAAAAATGGTGAAAAATTGTCCTTTTACTAGGACTGTGTGACCAGCTACTGAAATGTTTTAGGTAGTTGTTTCTATTGCAGAATATAGTGCACACAGGTTGCTGTTGTTACACATGGTGCCTCAGGTATTGAAGTAGGATCCAAGTCATAGTCACTTCACTAATGTAAGACTTGACCTCAAAACACCTCCAGCCTGAGAAAACAAACCACATCTCTTTTACAGTCAACTGGAACACATAGATGGCAGCGACACCTGGAAGTTGGTTTAACAGCTTTTTGGATTGTGCTGCACGCCGGTGAAGCTGTCATTTGACAACACCCTGAGCTGAATTAATGCCAAAATTATAGAATTCTGCATCACATCCAGGCACTCCTCATGAGGTACTGGGAGCTGCCCTAACTGGAGGGCTGCAGTTCCTCACAGCCTGAACAATCAGGCACCTACGGCAACCCCACAGCCCGTAGTTTTCTGAAAGCCCTCACACTAAAAGCTCTTAACATAATGGCAGTCACCACTGAAGCTGTGAGATCATCCAGCAGTTTTAACTAGATTGCTCAGATGTGTATATATGGTGTTCCATATATAAACCCACAGGAAGAGGCTGTCCCACCTCAACGATATGGTTCCTCTTTAGGAAGAATTTCTTCACAGAAAAAGTGATTAGACATTGGAATGGGCTGCCCAGGGGGCTGGTGAAGCCACCGTCCCTGGAGGAGTTTAAGGAAAGACTGGACGTGGCACTCAGTGCCATGGTCTGGTGGACAAGGTGGTGTTGGGTCCTAAGTTGGACTCGATAACCTCAGAGATCTTTTCCAGCCTAATTGGTTCTGTGATTCTGTGAAGGCAAACCTGCAAGAGGCCCGACAGACGCCCCGCAGCCCGCCCGGCGCGCAGCGCAGCACGGCCCGCCCGCCCTGCCCTGTCCCCTGCGGGGCGCGGCTCTGGGCGGCCCCCTCCTCCGCGCTCACTTCCTGCGAGGCGGGGCTTGCCGCCGCCNCAGCCCCGGAGATGCGGGCGCGGGTCCCCGGGCAGTGCGGCGATCCACAGCCTCCGCTGGGGAAGGGTGCGCACGGGCACTGTCCGGGGGAACAGAGAGAGCGGCGGGGCGCAGGCGTGGCTGTCCCGGGATGTGGGGGGTGCGGAAGGGGAGGAATACCTCCACTGTGTAACGAGTGAATGGCCTGAAGTGTCAGGGGAGGGTTAGGCTGGATATTAGAAAAAGGCTCTTCACCCAGATTGTGGCTGGAGCGGGCTCCCCAGGGAAGTGGTCACAGCACCAGCCTGACAGAGTTCCGGAAGCGTTTGGGCAGTCGTGTCTGGCACGTGGATGCTTGGGGTGTCCTGTGCAGGGATAAAAGTTGGACTCGGTAATTCTTGTGGGTCCGTTCCAGTTCAGCATATTCTGTGATTCTTGGTGTATCTCCAGTATTCTGGAGAAGCACAGGGTGTGATCCCTCACACCAGGAAGGGGCTGGGTGAAGATGTCAGCCACATTCGTGGTGGGAATGGTGGGGAGTGTTTTTTGCCCTAACACGTGCAGGGTGATAGATGCTTTTCCACCCTCACAGAGGTGTTTGAGGGTGTCTGAAGGACTTGGTTTGATGTTTGGTCACCTGCACTGGGCTCTAGGAACAGGCCGCAGGTGGAGAAGGGTGGCAAGCATACAGATAGTGGTACATGGTGTGGCAAGATTTCGGGGCAGAATACCCTATATGCCACACAGCAGAGCAAGTGGGAGGATGAAATTGCCCTCAATACATGGGTACACACAGAGCGTAGAGACTGGCAATATTCCAGGCTCTTTGATTTTATAACCCAGTGTTTCAGAGGTGTGAATGTAGAATATAGAATATACAGGTGGTGTCATTTGTTTGTGAAACAGTGATCGAGGGGTGTCTCATGCTAGGGAGACTGCTAACAGAAAAAGTAGCTGCTTGGCTGCTGTAAAATCTGGCCCAGAATTTCCCAGTCTTAAAAAGTACTTGAATTTGTAATAATCTAAAAGCTTTAGGATAGGCTGTAGAAGAGCAGTAGACCAAAGCACATGGAGATAAATTATTTCAAGTAGTCCTTCATGGAAGACTGTTTTATTTCTCCTCCTTTCTGCTGAAGATTGCTAGTCCGTGCAAAATGGAAGAGGCAGTCCTTGGAACAGGAGGATCCCCCAGCTAGAGAGTTCTGTGTAGATCAAACTCAGTATATCATCAAACACCTAGAAACTAAGAGGCAACTGTTAGTGATTAATTATTTCAAACCATTTTGGTGAACAGTTCTGAAAAGAGATGATTTGCCTCCAAAAGCTGATAATAAATTCTAAAATCACAGTGGTAACAAAATTTTGTAGCTAGAGCATCACAGCTCTGCTTGGAGGAATTTGCTGTTAATGGCTGAAGGGACTTGGCCATTACTTGTTGGCAGTGGATACTGTCTGAAAATACAGAATTATTTTTCTTTTAGGCTCAAAAAAGGTCAGAGTCAGGACAGAATAATGTCTGTTATTAGACTGTAATATAGCAATACATCACATGTTTCTTTAGAAAACATTCAAGTTATCTTAGAAAACAATAAACCACTTTAATTAGTGGTAAATTTCCACATGCAGTTGACACTTATATTGCATTGTTACCTACCTTTTGCTAGGGTAAATATTTTGGTTCTTCAGATAGGCAGGTGTTTAAAACTGACAGCAATAGAAAACCTGTCTGCACCAAGGCCAGTGTGTGATTCACTTGGCAGCTTTTTGAAAGTATTGTGTTACAGGAGTTTTAAGGCAGTACTGGAAATAATTCTGCTTTAGGCTTACTGAGGTGTAATGTTAACAGAAGTTGAAATGGGCAAATACCAGGAATTGCTTTTGATTCTAGTCAATTCAGATGGATTTGGAATGTCTCCACATCTACCTCTAAAAGTACTTCAAGAGACCATTATTACAGCCAAATACCAACTTTAATTAAATGTGATCTGCATGGCTGGAAAGATGTGTGGTCTAGTGATTCAGTTCTGTTGAATCTGTAGTTACGGTTTAACATGAGGTTGTTTGTTTGTTTTTTTCACAACTTACAGACCTACAATTTTAGGAGATGGTATGTTCTGTGTCTGGATGGAAGGTTTTTATAATTTTAGACAATGCTTGAAGAAAAAGGAGAACAGAAAACTATTCTGCTTCTTAAAAGCCTGCTTTGCATAAATGAAGAGAAATTGCTTTGTCAGAGCGGTCATAGTGGTCCTAGCTCAGACAGGTAACTTGGAGTTAACAGACTTCGGATAAGTTTGCTTTGTCACTTCCTTATTTTGTAGTTTTTTACTTTGGCGTCTTGGTTTATATAATATAGAATATGTATGCAGCAGTGGCCAACTTGGAGAGTTTTGTGAGAGGTGTGCCTCTAGTTATGCTAATATTGTTCATGCAGTTTCAAAGACAAGCTTATAGGTGTGTCAGAAGTGGCATTCACATCTTGAACACCATTTTATTTGAATTAGTGGCTGGTTTTACATAAATAATGACAGGATGTCGTGCTCAGAACCACCTCCAGAGAGAGGTTGTTTTAGAAATGAGGAGAAGCAGTGGGTCGGTTAGAAACTGAATCTGGCTGATGTCACTGCCAGTCATAGTTTTGCAGAGCCATAATGGATTGCAAGTGTGCTAGAGATACCAGTTTACCTTTGACAACTTGGGATAGATTCCTGATCACCCTAATGTTGCTATTACACCAAAGCATTGTTTCGTTATGTGTGATGAAACCTAAACTAATGTCTTAAAAATAGGAAAAGGTGCTAAATTTTGTAAGTTTCATGGGAGTGTGATGTCACAGTAGCCTTTCTTTCAGAACTTTACTGAAAAAATCTGAATGCAATCTAAAAGGAGCATGGAATTGCTCCTGTTAATATTATCATGTACATACTGTCGTGCGTTTCTAGCTGGCAAAATCAGTAGAGAGATTGATACTGCTTTGAGTCAGAGATAAGCAAGCCTTGTGCAGTAATCCAGAAAAAGTTCAGTCTGCAGAGGGGAATAAAAATCTGATATAACACTACATTTTATACCAAAAGGATGGTACTTAGTTAAACTGTTGCTAACACTTTAGTAATTTCTGCTTGGGAGGAGAGAAAATTTGGGTTATTTTGGGGTTATTATTACTGTATCCTTTTTTAATAGGTTTATTTGAACCTAATACTGTATAATTGATTTTCTTAATGTACTTTGGCCTACAAAAGGGTATGTAAGGCTTTAGAAGTAAATGTTTAACTTGCTTTACCTCACCAAAATCTGTTTAATGGAGATAGATAAACTGACTTAGTCAAAAACTTTCTCTTTTTGTTTACAGAGTCTGTCAGCGGATGCATCTGAGCAATTTGTTCCATTCTGTAATTTGGAATATGAGATTTTCTTTCTTTCATTTAGTAAGGCAGAATAATATTTCTACTTATACGGAGGTTTCCATCAGAACAGGGGGAAGTAATTTTACCGTTTAATTACAGTTGAACTTCATAATACTTAAATATTGTATGTACAGAATTTTTATGTACTCTTTATAGAAATAGAAGTATTAAAATTGCGTTTTAACCAGAAAAAAATATATTTCTATTCTAAATTTCGGAAACAGAACTCATTATTTCTGTTAGGTACTAGGTGTCTATTTTCAGTGGAGTAGTTACTGTGTGTCCACAGTTTGGGCTGCACTTGTGTATACCGTTCATGAAGTGTATACCATTTGCTGTAAGTAAATTACTATTATTAATGACACACCTTTTTTTTTTCCTCTATTATGTCAGGAGGTGTACTTCAAGAATCTTTCAAAACAGAAACAAAGGGAAGTCATGGAGAAGAATGGAAACAACCACAAACTCCGTGTGTGTGTTGCTACTTGCAACCGTGCTGATTATTCAAAATTAGCTCCCATTATGTTTGGTATTAAGGCAGAACCACAGGTTTTTGAGCTTGATGTGGTAGTGCTTGGTTCCCACCTGATTGATGATTATGGGTAAGGTGAATTTTTTTCTACCAATATGTTTCTGAGGTGTTAACAATGATAACATTGATAACATTTAGGTAAAAAAAAGTCTTGGCATCATGAGTGTACACAACAAAGTTTTACTTCTTTTTTCCAGAATATTTTTTTGCAGCACCTTATGAGATTGCGTATTTCTGGGATTTTTGCAGCCAGTCTTGGAATTCTAGAAAGTTTTGTGCAAATGCTGTAATTGAGACTCTAAACAGGATCACAGACTGTGTGAAGTGAGAAACTCATGTCCTTCATTTTTCCCTAAGTACTTGGTGATTGTCAAATGAAAATGTGCTACAGTTTTTTAATTTTCACAGAGAAAGGATCCTCCTCAGTCATTTTAAATTGCATCTCTTCTGCTTTACACAGTTACTAGAGAAAGTACTTATATATTGCATATCCCAGGAGAATACTGTTAGTTCTTACTTCCAAGACTGTGGAGGCAGGAAAGTGTGGTTGGGCATTTCTGACAAAATGAATAGCCAAATGATATATATATGGTTATCTGTGGTATATGGTTAGGCGGGAGAGAATAGAGTCCGCCTCCATAACTCTCCATAAGTAAGCAGTCAAATCGCCTGCCCAGGAGGATGAGATGTCTTGGTCCAAATCCCTTCCCTAGGAAGGACTTCCCTCATCCCAGGTGGATATTCTCCTGGTTGCTGGGGAAAAGGTAAAAGGAACAGCATGGATAGTCTTTCTGGGATTGTGGTTGATTTTCCTCTGCTGCATTAACCAGATTGGACCCAGTAAGTCAAATAGATATGAAAACACATATTTTGGAAAACAAAATTAGACTTTAGTTCAGGTCTGCAGCATATCAGCATTGTTGAACTTTTAGAAATGTATAAGCGTATATTCAAGTAAAGACACTTTCTGGACTTTCCAATGAGAAATTTTGGCACTTTATAACCTAGGATGGGAGGAAGTTATATTATCTCGATCTACTAAGACAGAATGTTCCACTGGTGACCATTCTCTTTCACATTATAGTGCTCTGTTCCTTGCTTTGTACTGGATATTGTTTCCATCCAGTAACATGGCAAGGTGAATGCAACATTACAAAACTAAACTGATTCAAAACAAAACCAGGCAAGAAAAAAAACGGTTGAACTTCTTGCCAGGTTAGTATGTTGAATTGCACCCTGTCTGATTGGAAAATTAAAGTAATCCCATTTCATTTGCTAAAAAGGAGAAACATGGCCCTGATTTCTATGTATCACATAACCCTTTGCTGTCTGCAAGACTTGTGCAAAGTAATACAAAATACTACTTTTCCAGTTCCAAGGTGTTTAACACTTGTCTCTATATTGTAAATGATTTGTAGTGCACAAAGCAAACAGTAGAGGTTTTGACCTGGCAGTTGTTTTTGCTGTTAGTTACTTTGTGGTAAGTATTCTAAAACCCAAGTACTCCTTGGTGTTTTTTCAGGGCCTAGCCTTGCACCCCTTAATCTGGGTCATCCTAGAAAATGAGTGGGTCCTCAGAACATACATGTTCTAATAATGTAAATGGGGTAATCAACAGTAGCAGAAGCCAAATGACAGTGATCCTGTGAAGTGTCTGTTACTGAAATGCTTGGAGTATCATAAAAGAAACAAAACCACCTGGACATGCAGAGTCTTGTTTGTCCCCTAGATTTTCACCTTCCAAAAGGCAAAGAATATAGAAGCAAAGAGAAAAAAGTTCTCTGAGATAATGTACATAATCGGGAAAATGGTAGGTCTGTGAAGGATATTTGTAAATAGAGTAGGAAATTTAATGAAGTTTATGCTGTGTAAATGTGAGCCACTTTACTCAGTAAAATAAAAAGGATCTGCCTTAAAAAAAAACAGAATCTGAATAGTATATGCTACCTGCAGGATGTTTTCTTTAAACATACAGGCCTCAGCTTTGCATCACATCTGTTGTATTTATACAGTTGTCCACAGAAAAGTCAATAAACATATCATTTCTGACGGGAAATCGTGCCACATCTGTTTTCTGAAAGGCTCTGCAGACACATGAACAAAAAGTTTGATTTCTGAGGATCTCCAGAATATGTTCAGCACAGTTCCTCCTTAAAGGTGTCTAGGGAAACTGGATGTTTGGATTATGAGGGAGGATCTTCACAAACATGAGAACGTTCCGCTGAAATCTTAAAATCCACTTTCCTTAATGAGGGAGATGTGAAAAGCGGGTCTTTGTTCAAACTGCAGTACAGCTGTTGTAATTGGTGTTTATTTTGTGAAATGATGCTGCTGTAAAATCAGGTTGTATTTACTCTAATCGTTTTTCTCTGACCTTCAGTAATACCTATCGTATGATTGAACAAGATGACTTTGATATTCATACAAGATTACACACCATCGTGAGAGGGGAGGATGAGGCAGCTATGGTGGAGTCGGTGGGCCTTGCATTAGTCAAGTTGCCCGATGTCCTCAACCGCCTGAAACCTGACATAATGATAGTTCACGGGGATAGATTTGATGCTTTGGCCCTGGCCACGTCTGCAGCCCTGATGAACATTCGCATTCTTCACATTGAAGGTGGGGAAGTCAGTGGGACCATCGATGACTCCATCAGGCATGCCATAACCAAACTGGCCCATTACCACGTGTGCTGCACGAGGAGCGCAGAGCAGCACTTGATAGCCATGTGTGAAGACCACGACCGCATCCTTTTAGCAGGCTGTCCCTCATATGACAAGCTTCTCTCTGCCAAAAACAAGGACTACATGAGTATTATTCGCATGTGGCTAGGTAAGCAGGCCACTTGTTATGTTTTTCTCACATGACTTTCAACACTAGACGAACTCAGTAAGTAGGTTACCAGTCAAAAAGTAATATATTTTTCAATAGTACCTAGTATTTCTTTCTTTCTACATTTGCTTTCATTCTGTGTTCTGCCACATACAGCTGAAAAGCTACAAATCTTTTCTACTGAACACTTCTGGACCTTCTGCCAAGTCAAAAAATAACTCCTTAAATGGGTAATTTCTCTGAGCTGAACACATTAAAAGCAGAACAGTCCTACATGACCAGTTATTTTGGTGTAATAGAATTTTGGTTAAATAGAATCAAAGCTGTTCAGGCCCAATATAAAAAAATCAAACAGAATTTGTATTATGAACCTTTTTTGAGGAATGCACTATAACAGGACAACGTGCGCCAAAGCCTTTTGGTGTTTCATATTCACTGAATCAGAAATAATACCTGTAAACAGTGGAGTTTTATGTTTGTTTTTTATCTTTGACAAAGCAGTCTCCTGTATGGCTACCATGTGTAGTTGGAAATGGCAATCTTTTTCAGTCAGTATGCTCTGCAGATAAATGTTTATCAAATGTACTAAGACAAGTATGACTGACTTTTAAAGCAGTGGAAATGAAGTCTTTGCTTGAGAATGGACAACTGACAGAAAATGTCAGCAGCTTCAGGAGTTACTCCAGATTTATAGTGTTGTGAGAACAGTCTCTCGATCCTGGTGTAGTCTTGGAAGGCTTTAGAAGTAGGCGTGCAAGTTAACAGGTAGTGGTCTCTAAAGTTATGAGATGTGCTTAGAGAGGCAAATAACAAGCTAGGTTACCTTGTAACTTCATTGATTTTTATTCTAGCACTGATCCCTATGTGTTAGATATGTCCCATTCAGTGCCTTAACTTTTCAGGCTTTCACATCTGTAGTTTTAAAAGTATGTCCTTCCTTCCTCTTGCTATTCTATGCCAATAAAAATACTTTTCTTGCCCTCCATTTGGATAGGTGAAGATGTCAAAACCAGAGATTATATAGTTGCTCTGCAGCATCCTGTAACCACAGATATTAAACATTCCATAAAGATGTTCGAGCTGACACTAGATGCACTCATCTCCTTCAACAAGAGAACACTTGTTCTATTCCCTAATGTTGATGCAGGTGAGTAGAATACCTTCATGACAGAGTGACACATAACAGATTGTCTTCAAAAGAGTGCTTTTATCCCAGGTCCTCCAGCCAGATGGAAATAGCTGGATGGCGTCAGCCTCATGGCTGCATCTGCTGAAGCTCCATGTTCACGTTGCTGGAGGACATTTCAGCTTTTCAGTGTGGGAAGGAAAACGAAGAGAAAGCACATGGCGTGTAGGAGCAATATTAATGCCTCTTAAAGTAACTTAAAACTACAAAGGTACTTTTGCAGTGAATTCTTGGATCAAACTTTGGCGTATGTGCTGAGCTATGCAATTTACACTGTAAGGTTAAAAAGAAAACAAAACCTATTCTGAGCTGGCAACTCAGTGAGTGGCTGGCTTCTAGATTCTTTGCGTGTCTGGACTTTGATTTTAAAAGTAGAACTTAAATCATTTCTTCTGCTTTGTTTTTCTGTAGGAAGCAAAGAGATGGTTCGTGTGATGAGGAAGAAGGGCATTGAACATCATCCCAATTTCCGGGCAGTAAAGCATGTGCCATTTGACCAGTTCATTCAGCTGGTTGCTCATGCTGGTTGTATGATTGGAAACAGCAGTTGTGGTGTCAGAGAGGTGGGAGCGTTTGGTACACCTGTCATCAACCTGGGGACACGTCAGACGGGAAGAGAAACAGGTACATGTTAGCTTAACTCTCTGGTGTTTTGTAATGCAGGACAGTGTAACAGAGGTATCACCGTTGCGTTAGTGGGAGCAGGGGGAGGCTCGTAACTGATGAAGAGCAATGTCAATCTGGTGGGCATCTTTCCCTTACAGAGGAAATAAAAACGGTATTTTTTTCATTTCTGAAAGCAGCTCATACTCTAATGCAATTTGAGGATCTGATCTGTCCTGTTATGTAAATTTTTGTCATCTAGGTGAAAATGTTCTTCATGTTCGTGATGCTGATACCCAAGATAAGATTCTTCATGCTCTACAGTTGCAGTTTGGGAAGCAATATCCATGGTGAGTACATTCATCTTAATTCACTGGAGGGGATGTTAAAGCAGTAGAGTAAAAGGCATTTAGTCCTAAGGTGTTCCATCATATTTGATTGGAGTGCTTTTAATGCACTGATCTGAGGTTACAAATGATTTTTCATTTCGGAACCATAATGTGATGTCTGGTGTGCAGTAGTATTTATAGAGCAAAATGTTACTAGTAACATTTCGATACAAGTAGTTATTTATCATCCAACAGAAAGTCAAGAGGACAAAATTCATGTTAACTTAGATCAGTGTGACTAAGAGAGCTTGTTCTTTAGGAGCAGCATGGGGGACAACATCCTGTCTGCCTACTCTGATTTGTGCCTGAAGGACACTTGGTTCATGTTGGTACAAATGACACCAAGAGCCAAAAAATGGGCAGGATCAAAGAAGACTATGATGCTCGGATGAGGCACGTGAAAAATGTCGCTGCCCAAGTCATCTCCTCATCTATCCTACCAGTTAGAGAAATCGGGACAGCCAGAAGCAGACACATCATGCAGATCAGTGTCTGGGTTTGTGGCTGGTGCCATCGAGAAGGTTTTGGCTTTTATAACAGTAGGTTGTGTTTTTATGTTTGTAGCCGGTTATGGGTGAATGGGATGCCCCTGGCTGAAAAGGGGAAGAGAATCATTGGCAGCAGGCTGGCCAGTTTGGTGAGATGGGCTTTACACTGAAGGACTCGAGGAGTGGGGTCCAAAGTGGCAACACTTGTGCCGTTGCTTCCTCCAGGGGAGTAGTTCATACCAACCACTGAAGAGACAGATGTTCCTTGACTGCAGCTCAAGTTGAGGATCTGTCTTGGTTTGAGACAATTTAAAGAGGTGGGCACTCTGAAATGAGTAACCTCCCCCTTGATTCCAACCAATCCCTTTCCAGCAATAAGGAACAAAACACAAGTGGACATAAGTGAAAAAACAACAGTTTATTAACAAACAGAATGCCAACAGGCAAGGGGGGAAAAGTAAATAACTGCTAGATACCAAACTGCTAAATCTCACAACCCCACCGGAACAAAGAGAGACCCAAAATGCCGGAAATAATCCGTTCCTGAAGTGCCTGCCAGAGGCAGCCAAATGGCTGAAGGACAAAGGGAAGGTGGCATCACACCTTTCCCTTCCAAGGTGGCGCCTCCCAAGTGACCGCACGCTCCCAGGAACAAAGATGCAAGATGGTGACAACCCCCACTGGGAAGGCAGGAGCCTGCTGAGCAGTTCTAGAGGTAGATGGAAACTTGCTGGTTCATGTGGGGTCTGTGTTGCTGCTGCCGCCGCTTCGTCCTGCCATCCATGGGCTCTGCCAGCGCTGCTGCCATGCTCTGCACCATGGCTGTGGGGTGGGGTGGTGAGGAAGGACCAGTCCATCGGCGCTAGCTTTTTTGCTGCCAGCAGACTTTGCAAAGTTCACTTCTGAACAGTTTCTAACTGCAAAATGCAGTTTCTAGAACGGCAAACCCAAGGCTGCCACAAAAGGGAGAAGGCTCTACTCCCATAGTCTTCTCTCCTGGAGTGGCTCATACTGGGGTGGGGCCTGCCCCGCCCTGCAGCAACAGGCACCTGTGGACTTCACCTCAAAACAGCCTAAAACTACCAGCTGGGGTCCCTCCGAGACAAGGGGAGGAAAAAATGAAAAGAGAACCAAAAAAGGGAAGAGAAAAAAACCTCTGCCGAAGCAAAGCTGAAATAGCCAGCAAAGCAAACACCACGCAGCAAAATGCAGGAAACTGCCTGGGCAGGGCAATTTTAAAAATGCCTGCAGTCACGCCCCCGCCTGCTGTAGACACACACAAGGTCCCCAGCTGCAGGGTCTTGAAGAGACAGTAACGATTTTTGGGTGCAGATAGATATGGAATACAATAACATTATAGATCACTCCAGGACAGGATCATAGGGCAACACACATCAAGAGTTTTTATGACTATGGTGTTTGTGGCTCTCACACACTTTCAAGCAACTTGGTTGCTTGATCCTCTGTGAAGTGCCTGTTTACAAATGCACGCAGCAAGTGGTATAAACAAGATAATCTAATAAACTAGAAATCTATGTGAGGTTGCAGAGCCATGATCTCATTGGAATTATGGCAACATACCTGGAATGTTGTCATGGATTGCTATGTATTTTTTAGAGAGGACAGGTCAGAGAAGCAAGGTGGTGGAGTTGCTCTTCATGTGAAAGAGCAATTGGAATGTATCAAGATCTACTCAGGGACAGATAAACAAGTTGAGAGTTTATGGATGAGAATTGAGGGACGGGCTAATATGGGTGACACTGTTGTGGATATTTACCAGAAGCCGCCTGATGAGGAGGAGGAAGTTGATGAGGCTTTTTGTGGGCAACTGAAATAGCCCCACAGTCACAGGCCCTGGTTCTCCTGGGAGACTTCAACCTGATATTTGTTAAGAGGGACAACACAGCTTGGCACACACAGTTCAGGAAGTTCCTGCGGATCAGTGAAGATAACTTTGATGCAGTGGTGGAGGAGCCAGTGTGGAAAGGTGTGTTCTGGACCTTGTACTAACAAACCAAGAGGCAGTGGTTGAAGGCATAAAGGCTGGGGACAGCATTGGCTGCAATGACCATTAAAAACTCAGAATTCTGCACTGAGGATGCAAAACAGCAAGCAAGACTAGAACCCTAAACTTGGAAAGAGCTAACTTTGACCTCCTCAAAGACCTGTTTGGAGGAATCTGATGGGTTAGGACTCCAAATGAGGAGGGTGTCCAAAGAGCTGGTCAGTATTCAGGTATCACTTCCTCTGACCTCAAGACCAGTGCATCCCTATGATCCAGAAATCGGGCAAAGAGGGCCGGAGACCTAAATGGATGAGATTCTAGTAGAACTCAAACAGAAGAAAGAAATTTAAGGGATGTTAAAAAAGGGGCAGGCCATGTGGGAGGACTATAGGAACATTGTCAGAGTATGCAGGTATGTGAGAAGGAAGGCCAAAGCCCACTTGGAATTCAGTCTGGCTAGGGATATCAAGGACAACAAGAAGGGCTTCTACAAGTTCATCAGCAGCAACAGGAAGAATAGGGTAGATGTGTGGCTGCTGCTGGATCATATGGGTGTCCTAGTGCTGGAAGACACAGAGAAGGTAGAATCACTGAATGCCTTCTCTGCCTCAGTTGAGGTTGGAGAATGGAAGACTTGTTTGTAGAGGGTTGGGTTAGAGATCAGCTAGGCAGATTAAACACCCATAAATGTACAGGCCTGATGGGATGCACCCAAGTGCGCTGAGGGAGCTAGCAGATGTTGCTAAGCATCTCCTCTATCTTTGAAAAATCATGGAGAGTGGGAGAGATGCCTAATAACTGGAGGAAAGCCAATGATACTGCCATCTTCAAACACAGCAAGAAGGAGGACCTGGGAAACCACCAGCCAGTCAGCCTCACCTCC
>VZTF01001328.1:131-16145 GCA_013397755.1 Cnemophilus loriae
AGAATCGGTGTCTGAAAGGTTAATCCTGCCCCGGGCTGGTGGATGGTCATATGATCTTGGCCCGGGTAGCAGCTGGAGCCAGAGGAGGGAGAGGAGGAGGGGGAGGGGCCGCTCTCCATGCCGTGCCGGCTGCATCAAGATCTTAGGAGTGGCGGTGGACCACGGGGCCTCCCCCCCTTGGCCAGGCCAAGCAAGGGGGGGCTGCTGGAGGTGACCAAAGGTGGGGGCCCAACCTGGCCCAAGCCCAGAGCAGCAGGGGACTGGGCGGAGCCCACCGGCCCAAGGCCGGGGGGGGGCTCAGCCCAGCGGATGGTAAAAGGGGGCCAGGCCCAGCCCTTTAGGGGAGGGGGAGGGGGGGGGGGGGCCGGGNGTGGGAGGAGGGGAGAGGGCCGGTCAGGCCCGGCCCAGAGGCCTGGCCTGGCACGGACCCTTTTACCTCTCCTGTTACCTGTTCAG
Source organism: Cnemophilus loriae (assembly GCA_013397755.1). Classification (NCBI taxonomy): domain Eukaryota; kingdom Metazoa; phylum Chordata; class Aves; order Passeriformes; family Corvidae; genus Cnemophilus; species Cnemophilus loriae. The sequence continues at coordinate 588 of VZTF01001328.1, forward strand.
ACGCCAGAAGCCAAAGAGGAAGTTTCAGGCATCCAAACTCCTGTCACATCCAAAGGACCTGGCAGGGTGAAATTCACCTAAAAACCTGTCAACCCATGACAACTCCATGTGGGAGTTTTTCAACAACTGTTCCTTTTGTTGGTGTTTTGTTTGATATGCTATTAAAAAAATCCATCCTCATTTTTCCAGACCCGTCAGTTCTTTTCCTTTTTCAGTATGCAATTTTTGGGTGCATTTCAATACATCCAGTGGTTCAGCTTTTAACCGTGTGACGTGGCAGGACGTGTCCTCCCCCTCTCTACTACAGATAGCTGGTGCATATGGAAGAGATATGCCAGGTGAATGAGAGGCCCAGCAAGGGGTCATCTCTGGCACCAAAAGGGCTCAGGCCCTAGCTAAGAATCAACATCTTAGTCTGGAGAGCAGGTGTGGGAAGAGATAAAAGAAATATTCTTGACTGAGAGACACTGTTTTACAAACTATAAAAGACACACGAATTATCACAGAGGCAGAAGCCTCCTACACATACACCCTGACAAGCGTTCGAGACTTCTCCCTGGAGTTTGGACACAGATTCTGCGGTTACTTTCCTGGGAATTGAGGGAAAGGATGTTGATGTGTGCCCCACCAACAATTGGATGGTAAGAAACATTGGATCCTAAGTTATATTATTACTTCACTAGCTGTAAAATTAATAGGTACCTTTAACCTCACACTGTATATACCTACTAATAGTTTCTTTTTTGTCCTTATTCCTGTGTAGTATATAGTCTGTTTTAAGTCTTATGTCTCTTAGTTTTGTGTCTATTAAATAAATAATTCATTCTATAATATACCGAATCAGCCATTATTAAAGAACTTGCCAACGAGAGTGGGTTTTGGGGTGCTGGCCACCTTAATAAAGCTACTGCTTGTTGCCAGAGGCCTGGGCAAAAGGCAGAGACTTATCTAAACTCCCACATCTATTCATAACAAACCGACTTCCCCATTACTCACATGGTCCTCTGACCTCAGCCCACTCAAGAGTCAGCAAACTATAGGGAAGGTTTTCCCATCCAGGAATTTTGAACAAGACTGATTCCTTACATTTATATTTCTTACATTTAGATTTAAAAAGTGACATTTTTTTCTGATCTGGCTGTCTGCGTCAATTTTGTTTTGCTGATGGGTAGCATCAGAGGCACAGGCACAGACACCAACTTAAGGAACAGTGTAATTTACTATAATATAAAACTGCAAAGAATCACAAAAGGATAAGCTAAGCAATGCACATAATCACTATTATGAAAGAATGCCTATAGTGATTAAGAAAGATACATCACCGGTTCCCCCAATTAAAGATACATCATCCAAGCCCAAGAAACATCAGCCATGGTGGGAAGTTGTCACAGCGAAGGACTGGAGAACCATGCCTGGTAACTGGGAACTCCTGCAGTGTGTCCACTGGAGGAAGAGAGGGAATGTAGAAAATTTACCTGCTTGTTTGTAAGTCAGATTGGAATAAAAAGTCATGCCAATGTCGAGTCTATTTCTTTGTAGTTAATACTGAAAGCTAGGAAAGAATAATTCTGGCAATTCAGTTTGAAATTCTTTGTACTTCTGGTGATTTGACCTTTACTAGCTGTATTTCTACTAGCTAAGCCAATACAGACCACTAATTACATTACCAACAGTGTAGATAATTAAAAAAACCCCACCAAACATTACCTCTTTTAATGCTGCATAATAAAATATCTTTTTCAGACCATTGGTCAGTAATCTTCAACACATGCAGTTATGCAAAATTCTAGCCATTCCTAGTTTAAACTCTGATATGCATACCACTATTTGTAGTATCTCAAAACTACATCAAAGTAGTAAGTAAACACTACAGAGAAAACCAAAAGTGGTTGAATGTGTATGGCTGGGGCCTATCGCTGCTGATACATGTGGTAGTGATATCTCAAGCTAATAAAGTTAGTCAAGAACTTAAATTATTTTTTTCCAAATTACATGCAGTTGTCTTGGTTTGAGTAATGTCTGATCACTTCTTTAACAGGCAATGTATTTGTATAAAAGTAATAATGATATTAATATAATAATAAATTAATAAAAATAAGAAATTTTGTATGATTTAGTGATTCTAAACATTAGTTTGTCAATAATGATAGGTATTCTAATATTTGATGCTTTGGTACAGTATTGTATGTAGATCCTTTGTTCTGAATATTTCACATGCTTTATCTCTCTTGCATCTTGTAACTATTCTATAGCAAGAGAGAAGTGGCTTTCAATTATAAGTGCTGTTGAATTAGACTTGAAGAATGGCCAAGTCCAGTTTCAACTATTTATCACAGGAAAATGCTCTTTCTGTATGAAAAATATTTTTATGCTAAATAAGCTTTTTTCGTATTTAGGCTTTGTGTATTATATAGAAACATGAAGGGGTTTTTTTAAGTACAACAAATTGTACAATGAGTAGGGATGTGCATCCTTTATTTTAACACGTATTATCATATATAGTTAGGAGCATGAATTCTAGAAATGTAGTAACTAACAACAAAAAGCAGTAGATTCAATGAAGGGAGCCCTTGGATGATGTCAGATCATTGCCCTGTATGTTATTGTTTATAATTTGACTTGCAGTCACTAAGTTTTAAGGATACATTGCAATAGTGAATCTTCACAATGTCATTTTGTGTCAGAATTGTTTCTAAATTTCTCTGATTAGTGGAAGCAAGCTGAAAACCATGACCAAAAATTATTTTTGGATTGGTTTTTAAGTGCTTTATTTGTAGCTTCAGAATAACTCCTCAAGTATACAAAGCAAGTAATCTGCAAAGACCAGTCTTAATGAGCTGAAAACACAGAAAACTTTTCTGTCACCTTTGTACGTCTCTTCATCTACTTTTCATCATGCATGGGGAAAGCATTCTTTAATTTGGACCAGAAGTCCTTCTGTACCTTTTTCTCTATTTCATAATGATTTATAGAAGTTTTCAGTTGCAACAATTTGTTCAGGCAAGCACAGAATATATGAAGTGTTTTAAGGTTAAAGTATGTAGTAGTGAAATTGCATTCTTTTGAAGAGAGGGCAGGTTTGGGTTTTTTTTTTTCAGAATGTATTTGCCTGCCTTAAGATTTAGACTTCCTGTAATATTCATTCTACTACAGTATGAAATGTTTTTTGATGGTAGCACAATGCACTGAAATACACTGCATTCTAATTGCAGGCGAGTCACTATTTGTTACTTATAGCAGTTTTATTTCCATAAATTAGATATGTTTCTTCATTTGTAATGAAGGAATTACAATTGTTCTGGGTGTTAGAAAAATCCAGAGTATAATCTAAATGTATTTAGCTGTGAGATATCAGATAATATCAGTAGGGCTTCTTTGGCTGTAAAAGATTTTGATCTTCCTCAGCCTCATCCAAAATATCTTTTTGCCATCAGAATAACATATAATTTTATCTTCCTTTGCCTATGTGACCTCTATACATTTAACTTCTCTTCAGGTGGTTTTGCTTAGTGAGTTATCAGTAGGAGTATTTATTATGGATGCAGCCTTTCATTTTGATCTATAAGTCAAACTCACATGCTTATGCCAAGTGCACAAAAAAGAACCCAAAAACCACCCCAAACCCTGCACGAGTATATCATATTGAAGGATTTTGGCCATATGGAGGGCAGAGTGCTTTCTTCTTCTTGCTCACTGGTGATGACATCTAGATTTAGCATATGGGAAAGGGGGAAGGAACACAAGGATATTTTGTGTGTGTGCAACAACACCTAAAGCTTCTCTTTCCACACTTTAAAACAGACAGACAAACCCCTATGAATTCCTCAACCTGAAACACCAGTGTCACTTTTTAAAACTGTACTACTTAGGACTGCTTTTACACTGTCATAAGTATTATTTTTAAAAGGCATTTGTTCTGACTTTGGTTGCTTGTTTTTCCTGTCATGCTAATGGGGCTTTTAGTTTGAATAATACGACTTTTGTAGAACTAAGAAGGAAAATAAGAATGTTAACTGTATTTTCTTTAAGCCTGCAAAATGATTTTTATTGCTTTGGTAAATTAACCTCAAGCTATACCTTCTGGTAAAGATCATTGTCACTGATCTACTTATATGTTGCAAATGACATGTGCCATAAACTTTCCATTTTCCTTGAGATTCAGATGCATCCTCTGCTCCCCTGCTGCATATTAGAGATTCATCTTCCACACAGATCTTGCATCACTTGTTCCCCAAGTGTTTGGTGCAGTTGCATGAAAGTATTTTCTGTGAGGTGGTCTGGAGCAATGTTTTGTGGTACTGGTGATACAGATGTGCTTTAGTTTCTTATTTCTAAAATTACCTCCTCTGTAGAAATAGAATGCTCTATTGTTAAATGGTTATTTGGAATCACAGACCCATAGTGGTGTAAATTAAATATGTAGTTTACAAATGCTTTTTTTTTTAATTATAAGAGAATAGTTATATAATAAGTAGTACTTGAATTAATTCCAAAAATACCTGTCAGTTCATATATATCAAGCTGACCAGAGCTGAAAGGTTCATCAAGGCCATTTGGCTCAAACTTTAGTTCATGTGCTACTCTGCTGTCTTGTTAATGATTTTGCAGTGGGGACCCATGCTCCGTTGTTAGGGATTTTTTCATTAGTAATTCTTTCCATCTCCATAGGGTATTTTATTAATGCCTTTCAACCTTTCTGCTATTGGACTATTATCTTCACCTTTGGAAATGCTAGTATCCCTTGAGTGGCTGTAATTAGAAAATGTGCTGTCTGTAAAGTCTATTTAAAGGCTCAGAGGGAAAGCACTTTCATATTTAGTAATACAGTATACAGTCTGCAGTGTGAACCACCTTCTTATAAGTACATGAATTTTGTATTTTGTAGAGTTGTAAATTTATCTGATTCTTGTAAATGACAAGATGTCATGGTTTAGGAATGGTATTCCCCAATTTAGTACTCCCACTTAAAAGACCACAAACCGCTCCCCTCTCCCCCTCAGGTGGGAGGCACAAAAGGCAGAGATCACGGGTTGAGATTAGAATAATTCACTGGAAACAGCAATAGGATAAGAAAATGAACAGTATCAGCAACAATATTTATAACAAAAGGTATAAGACAAAGAAAAAATTTACATGTAAAATAAAACAATACCAGACCATTCCACCTGCCATATTTCCTCCCAGCAGAAAGAAGCCCTTCCTGGAAGTGAGAGTCCCTCCCCCTGCCCCTGGCGAGGTTGTATCGAATAACATCAGGGTCTGGCCATGCCTCCTCAGTCACGGCCCCTCTTGGCTATTGCAAAAAATTAAACCTGTCCTTGGCCAAAACCAGGACAACAAGCATATGATGGAATTTATTTGTGTGTGTTTTCAGAGACAAGACATTTCAGCATAATATGTTTGAGATGAAGTTTTTTCATGCAATCCACCAAAAGCTCTTGGGGATTTTTTAATGTCATTTTGCCCTTAAGGCTGTCACAGTATGTATTGTTCTCAGGAATAGTTCTGGGTTTATATGCTGAAACCAGCTTGAGAAACTCTTTTTTTTTAGTAGTATAGATTCCCTGAATACTATGAGAAATAATTTTATTGTTGCTCTGAAAACAAAATCTTGATGGTCTCCTATTCCAAGCATCTATATCTTTTACTAAATAGTTGCCAAGTAATTTTCTGTTACGTGTGGTGAGGTCAAGTCCAAGACTGCCAGCTCATGATTGCTTCATATTTTCAAATACAGCTTTTTGGCAGAAATTTTAGAAACAAGATCAGATGTCTGAAGTTTTACTTTCCACAGATAAAATCTTTGGAAACAAAGTTGAGTTTTGTTTTTTTTAAATAGCCATCATAAAGGTGCTGTTGATTATATTTGACAGGACCCCAGGGAATGGCCTGAAGCTGTGCCAGGGGAGGTTTAGGTTGCATATTAGAAAAGGGTTCTTCATCCAGAGGGTGGTTGGGCACTGGAACAGGCTCCCCAGGGAAATGGCCACAGCACCAAGCCTGACAAAGCTCACAAAGTATTTGGACAGTACTCTGGGGCACATGGTGTGACTCTTGGGGATGGTGCTGTGCAGGACTGGGAGTTGGACCCGATCCTTGTGGGTCCTTTCCAACTCACCATATTCTGTGATTCTGTGATTTGAGGAAACTGTCATCTACATGTATTTGAATGTGTTTTCCCACTAAGTTAGTAAAATGCAAGCCAGGCTGAGCTACTTGGTTCAAAAAATGTAATGGGAGAGCTAAAGGACTGGAAAGGGAATGTTATACAAGTACTACAATAGTCTTTGCATGGTTAAGTTCTGCATGGGTTTCAGTAAGGCAGTTTTCTATTGTTTTTACTATGCTATCTTTGTAGTAAATATGTGAAAGTTTCTTAGTCCGGCTTTTAAAAATAAAGTAAATCTATACCATACTCTTTTGTAAGTTTTTTTTGAGCATTTCCACTTCCACTGAACTTAATGAAAACCACTTAGGGCTTAACACTTCTGAAGCATCATTCTGCTTTTTAAATTGCCAATGTGGAAGGGTTTTTTTTGAGTTCCTTGTTCTGAAAAACACTACTGGCAAATAGGCAAGTAAGATTGTGATTCTGTCAAATATACAGTAATTAAAATCGTCAAATCCAAAAGGAGCTTTTCATAAGCAATTAGGGCATGTCAGAGGTACTAGTGTGGTGATGCCATGATGATTTTTTGCCTTTTCTTTTGTATACCTTTTCTGTATTCTCAGTGCTCTTAGCATGCATACTTGTAATTCCTTAAGTCTAATAACTTAGCATAGTCCTGGTATTCTGTTAGGCCAGAAGACCAAACATCCTAGAGGCCTCGCAGTTGGAGGCCAGAAAGCCCTAAGCTATCTTGAGAAACCAAGGTCCCCTCTAGAACACATCCTGTAGTTTGAGATTAGGCCCATCCAGGGGGGAATACCTCAGGATGGGAGATATCATACTATTCATTCAAGACTGTCATTGGGGCATCTTTGTTAGATATGCTAATTTGTAAGGGTTATAAAATTGTACACTCGATCTATCGTGTGTGTGCATTTTGGCGCATTCCACCTTGGCGAAGTGTTGCACCATAAGGATCTTTATTAAATACCGAGGTAAAAACCCTTTATCCCTTAACCGTGTCTGGCTCTTGATTTTAGGACCAAGGAAAAGACATCAGTGGGACTATATCTAAGCTCCATATCTAGCTGATTGCTCAAATCTTCCAATTACTGTAAGATGAATTCTTTGTGGAAGCCAGACTGTCTGCAAGGAAGGACAGTCTATATGAAATAGATGGCTTTTAAAGTCTAGAAGCTTGTAAAATTTAAATTATTACTGAATTTACTGAATTTCTTCCCCTCCTTTTTTTTTTCTTTCCCTGTATCAGGAGAATCACCTTCCACAACCTGCTGGTCATGCTTTTTTTGATGCAGCCCAGGACACAGTTGGCTGTCTGGTCTGCAAGCACACATTGCTGGATCATGTGAAGCTTCTCATCTACCAACACCCCCAAGTCTTTCTTCCCAGGGCCGTTCTCAATCCATTCTGTCCCCAACTTGTTGTTGAACTTCATGAGGTTTGCACAGGCCCACCTCTCAAGCCTGTCAAGGTCTCTCTGGTTGGCATCCCTTCCCTCCAGTGAGTTGACTGCACCACACAGCTTGGTGTCATCAGCGAACTTGCTGAGGGTGCACTTGATCCCACTGTCCATGGCACTGACAAAGATGTTAAACAGCTCCAGTCCCAATACTGACTCCCTGACTGGTCGCTGCTCTCCTCCTGGACATTGAGCCATTGACCACTACTCTTTGAGTGTGACCATCCAGCCAATTCCTTATCCACCAAGTGGTCCACCCATCAAATCCATGTATCAGTTCACTCCTTGTAAATATTTGTGTTATATATATCTCTTGGAGGAATAGATGTCTTTGTTTTGAGCTTGTATGATAGGATGCTTTTCTGGTTTAATTAATATTTTTAATAGCTTATGTGTATTGATGAATCTTTTAGAGGAGGTAATTTCTGAGAGTAAATTTAAAACAAATGTCAAGATATACACATGCCTTTCAAAGAGACATTAACAATGCAGGTTATGCTCCAGTTCTAGTAATTTTCAGTGACTAAATTTCCAGTATGTATTGTATACTGTGCAAATGTATATAGGGTGCAAGATTAATTAGTTCTGTATTTCAGGTTCTCTTTTTTGAATACAATATAGAATAGATTTGGACTGCTTCTGCTCATTAGAATGAGAACATGAGTTGTGATATTCTGACAAAATTTCTGTTTAAGCATTGTATTCCTGCTTGTCTCTATCTTGGTATTACTGCTACTGGATAACAATTTTTTTCTCTGAACTGTTGTGAGTTAATGTTAAAATAGTTTGGCTTATAACATACCTTCATACACACATTCTTCCACTCCCCCACTCCTCAATTTCCACTTAACACTTAGCAGTTGCAAACCGCACTGAAAAGTATAAATGATCACAGGGCCCAACTGTCAAATCTTTACATGCATAACTAAGTCTTATGACTTCAGTGGGGTTATTTTCATATTAAGGTGAAAATTCCCTGTCTAAAACTTACACATCATTTAACTTTCAGTAAATTTTGTGTGACACTTTGAGGCATGCAGTTGTGCTGATATTCTGTGTTCATAGTATCAAAACAGGATCTCTCGCTGTGGCTTCTTATCTGCCTAAAGGTCTGATTCCGCTGCTATGGACATAAATGCAAATTACCGGTGAACTATTTTACTGTAAAATACAGTCTTTAAATATATGCTCTTCACATGTATGTTATTTCAGCTCATTTGAAAATTGAATTTTATTGCTGACATGCTTGGGTCATATAAAGTTACAATCTTATAACTTTGACTGTTGTACCTTTGGCCATGCCATGTTGTGGTTGTTTATGTCCCCTGAAACCATGGCAACAAGGGAAAATGGGCTTCACTATCTCTTTCATTATTCTTGCTACTTATGCCAGCAACACAGAACTTCTATATGATCCATAGATTTGCACACCATGTGCTTTTTCTTTTAGCCTTTTATATAGTAGATTAGGGTAGTTTAGCTTTTTCTGCTTTTATGCAGCCTGGTAAGTGAAAAACAAAATCACACAATCTTCATACTTTTTCTCCAGTTTCTATGGTAAGAGAATTTAGATGGAAATAAGTTACAGTGTTTGAAATCCTCCCTTCTTGTAATGCAGTTCATTCCATTTAATGACATGGATTTGAAATGGCATTTTTGCACACATCCTAAGTATTATTTTATTTTTTTGAGAAGACAAAAAAAAGTCAATCTTAGGCTTTTTATAGTATTCAGTGAGAACTTCCTTAAAGCAGAAAACAATATTAGCTTATGCTGAACAGGCATCTTCTGCTATTTCTCCTCTTTTATTTACTCTTTAAGGAAGGAACTTTATTCATAGAGTGTGAGGCATTTCTTTTCCTTGGAATCTGGTAAAATGATAAATTCTACTCAGCTTTCCAGATAGAATGCAATTTATAGCTTGGATGTGTCCCTCTAATGTTTTGTGGCACTTTGGTTCTGATACCTGTGATATGTTCTTAACCAGCAACCTATAGCTGGTTTAGTAAAACCCATCAGTTATGTGTTCTCAGAGCTGGTGATACCTGATCTATGGTGATGAGCACTGAGGAGTAGATCTCCCCAGAACCAAGTTTCTTTATGTGGTGACTTTGAAAGCAGAATAATTGCTTTGTGTCCTCTGCTTTTGTAACTCCCTTTTAACACACTACCAGTCACAACTTCTGTTTTCCAGACTGGAAAGTAGATCTGTCTTTATCTAGATTTCTTTTTTTAGGTTCTCTTTCTAGATTTGTATATTTTTTGTTTGGGTGGGGGTTTTTTCCTCTAGAAGAAAATTGCTTATTTTCTTCTTCCAAACTTTTTAGAGGAATCTTCCTGTGACTTGAAATATATAATAGTTAATTACTTCCTCTTTTACACAAGCCTTACTCATCCAACAGATAATCCTGAAAATGCCCCCATGGCTTAAGTCCATAATAATTTTGAATGGATACCTACAGAGTACTTGGAGTTTTGACAGTTTCCTGCTACTCTGTGAGTCTTTGTCCATGTGGTATGCAGCTTGCTAGGAAGGTTCAGTGTTCTAGTGTCCTGGTTACAGAGAAGAGGCAGAGCTTAGCACCATGTAGGCATGGCAATTGATATTCTATACCACTAGCATCATTGCTGGGGGCGTGGTTTCATGTAAGGAAACAGCAAAGCCTGGCACTGCAGAAAATTCCTGGGAAGCACGGAAGAACTTAGATAACACACTATCTAAGAACAGGAAAGGCATCCCGTTTCTTCGAAGGCCTGCAAACCTTGAGAAAACTAACAAACTGTCAGGTCGATAGATTTATTACAGACCTGCAACCGGGTTGCATGCGAAGGACTGAACAAAGATTCTCACACTAAGTGTATAAGTACTGTCTTAACTCTGCAATAAACAGATTCATTTTGCCCTCAGCATGTGAGTCTCATTTTCATACGCCACAGTTTCAGGGGGAAGAAAAGGTGAGCACACCCCTAGAAGTGAGCCATTTTGTCTCCCTCTCTCCATTGGGGAGGTTGTCAGGATCAGGCCTGCAGATCCCATCCTCTGCTGCTGCTGCCTATCTCCTTTCCATTCCTCTGAGATGCAGCTCCAAGACATTGTGCTGTAAAGCAGTGCCGGTGCAGGAAGCAATCACAGGAAACAGAGCAGCAGAGACAAGACTGATCCCAGCTGAGCTGAGACGAAAGGAGCAGAGTGGAGCAGGGCAGAGTGGTCCAAAATGGAGGCGTCACATGGGATTGAACTAGCATAGCGCAGTGGTCTGGAAAAAAACGGATGGTGTGGCATAGATGATCCAGCTTTTTGGGGGTTTGACCGTCATTGCTTTTTGTCATCTCGGGCTCGGGAGCACCAACTGCAGGAAATGGCTGTCATCTAGTCTTTGTCCTTGCAGCCATGCAGAACTATGTCAAGGTGGTGAACACTTTTTTCATGTGTAAAGCACCTTATCTTTTTGTATACTTTTGTCATTAATATTGCTGCTATTACTGTGCATCTCTTAGTCCATTGCTGTTTGCTTTCAGTGAATTGTAATCTCAACCCATAGTCGCTGCCTTTGTCCCTCTCTTACCAGAGGGGGCAGGGGGAAGGGGACTGGCTTATTTGGAGTTTAACTTCTGGCTGGTGTTAAACCACTACATCTAGATACTGCAGAGAAAGGGTGCTTCTACACATGTGCACTCACCACTGTTTTCCAGTTAAGGAGCAATTATTGTGGCATTTTCTGGAATTAAAAGGTTTTGTATTATATCTCAGAACACTCAGGACAATTCTCTTTGGCTTACTTGAACTTTATCATTAGTGTCTTTCCAGGTAGAGGAAGATACATGTCTGTATTACAAAATTTGTCAGAGTGACTGGCATTGTTTTTAGCAATCAGACTGCACAAACATCTTAATCATCTTTGATACATGACTCTTGTATCAGTTTTGGAAGGCTTCAACCAGACATGGCAAATGTCTCATTTATTACTTTGTCAGCTTGAAAAAGGCAGTCCTAAGTGATTAGATAAATGGGAAAAAGAGGTACAGGCAGTTCTTTAGCTTTCACATTAATTTAGCTGTAATGAAAGTTATTTGCTTATATTGCCATTTTAGGATAGTTCTGCTTCAAAATTGCAAGGTCATGAGTAATGATGACAAACATTCGGTGTCCAGAGTCTTTCAAAAGAAATGTCAACTCTATAAGCTCTCTCAACCACCTGCCAAAGTGAAGTGAGCTGTATTAAGCCATCCTTGGAAACACTAAAGAACAAGAAATTGTACTTCAAATACTAGCAAAACCAAGGAATTTTTCAGATGTGTGAAATGCAATCTGTTAAGTCATGAAAGTGGCTTAACCAAGATTTGTTTTGAAACTATTCCATTTTAGTAATATTTTGGCTAAGATTTTTAATTATTTTGTGCTTAAAAAATTATCAGCAAACAGTAGTTCTTCCAAGTAAAAGTGGGAATTTGGTTAAAATATTTGCATTTGTAAATTATTTGTATTTATTGAATAAAATTACATTTAACATTAACAGAAACACCAAATTAACTAGAACTGAAAGAATTAAGAACCAGACTATTTTGCACAACAGAAATTAAAGTTAATACTGTTGGGGGAGGGGGAGAGAATCAAATACCAGTATTTTCTGCTTGTTATTCAACCTCTTTCTAAGCATCTTTACTCTTTTAAACTTCTATATTGAGCCTTATTTCTGTATAATTTGGGTGGAAGTTAGTGTTTTGATTCACTAACTCTGATCTTTGTAAGTCCTAAGATAATTTTGTGATTGAAGAACATTTAAATTCTTCTTCTCTTTCAGCCACAATGGAGAGTAGAAATGTTTTACTGGATGCTAACTTTTCTTGTTTTCACATTTTATTTACTATGGTAGTTACTTCATTAATCGCCAAAACTTACCAAGCTGGAAAAAATAAGGTATATTTATTTCTTCTTTCAATTTGAAGAACTTTGTGGATTTCTTACAGTTAGTATTAAGCAGTTGTGTTGGCACTGCATAAGAGAATGTTTTTTACAGGACATCTGGCACTTTAAATCTTGACAGTCAACTAATTGTAGAATGTGGTCCAAGAGATTTCACATGGAGTTGTTAGTAAGATGTATGACTGTTCCAACTCAGAGTGCATGAGTCAGGGAGACTCTTTTTTTTTCCCGTTTCCTATATAGATAAAATATTTAGACTATGACAACTATGACTGTAATGAAGCTTCCATTTTGGGTATATATTTTACTTTCATTTTTAATGAATATTTTGGAGTTGTATTAACAGTAATATTTTTATTATTCTATGATTATTAAATAAACATTTTTAAGATTATCAGATACTACCTAGTTAGATCCTATGGGATTGAGTTTGGAAGGGACCTCTGGAGTTCTTTAATCCAATGTCCTCCTCCAAGCAGGATGAGCTATGAGATCAGACCAGGTTGCACATGGTTTTATCCAGTCAAGTCTTGCATAACTTCTTTGGGTAACCAGCTTTACTGCTTTACTGTCCTCATGGGGAAAAAGGTTCTCTTTATAGCCAGTCATTAAAAAGATTAAAAAAAAAAAAAGAAAGTGATAATATATGCCACACAGACATTTTTTATCCTGAACAGAGCAAATCTTCCTTCCTGCTGAGAAGAAAATGAAAGATATTTACATGGCTTTTTGGATTGGAAACATGATGTTACAAATGGAGAGGGGAGTTTAAACAAGTCCCTGCCTCTGCCCAGGCCTCTGGCAATAGACAGTAGCTTTACTGAGGTGGCCAGCACCCCAAAACCCATTCTCGTTCACAAGTTCTTAATAATGGCCGATTAGGTCTATTACAAAGTTATTTATTTATTTAATAGACACAATTTAACAGACATAAGACTTTAACAGATTACTTACTACACAGGATAAACAAAAGAAACACTACTAGTAGATAACATACAGTGCACAATTAAAGTACTCAATTTTGCAGCTAGCAAAGAAATAGTATAGATTAGGATTCAATGTATCTTACCATCCAATTTCTGATAGGGCATACATAGCATCCTTCCTCTCAATACCCTGGAAAAGTATCCATGAGGATGTGTCCAAGCTTTGTGGGAAAAGTCCTGCACGTTTCCAGGGAGTGTGTAGGAGGCTTCTGCCTCCGTGAAAATTTGTGTAGCTTTTATAGTGTAAAGTAGTGTCTTTTCAGTCAATAATTCCTAATTTTATCTCTCTCTACATCTTGCTCTCCCCAAGAGATGTTTATTCTTAGCCAGAGATCTCACCGCCCTTAGGGCCAGAGATAACTCACTGCTGGGCCATCTGTCCAGCCTGGGTTATCTCATCCATATGCACCAGCTGATGAACAGAGCAGATAAGCTTTCTCTGCAAACAGAAACAAATTAAGTTCCTTTTGGTCTTAACATGACAGGACCCTTAGGTAGATACACTGTCACAAACTTGTCCAAGATCTCAGTCATTTTATTCCTCTTGTAGACTTATTCAGCATTCACTTCTTTTAAACTTTGTTCCAACAGTCATTCCTTCTGCCTTTGTTTTATTCTGTCACTGTGTGTTTCTCTTCCTCTCAGTTCACAGGCAGTCTACAAAATTAGTCAGCTTCAAAATTTCTTAGCTGTTCAACACAGCAGCCTTTTTAAGAGAGTTTATGCATGTCATCTGGAGAACTACTACAGATGTCTAGCACTTGATTGGCTTTGTATTGTCCCTTAAGCACTGGCACTTTAATTAGTTGCTGTCATTTCTTGAAGAGGAGAAATCCTTTATTTTAATTTATTGTAACACATGCTTATAGAAAGAAGCACTGACCTTGTAAAATAGATTGTTTTGAGTTTACTGTTATAGCAAAAATTCTTTTTGATAGTAGTGGGGGTTATTTGAATGGAGTGATGATTGTCTTTACTTTTTACCTTAAACAGAAGTCAGGAAATAGATTTTTCTTCCATTGATTGAAGAAATTTTTTAATACTGTGGTAAGCTATTTGTGGTGGGTTGACCTTGGCTGGATGCCAGGTGCCCATGAAACCACTCTATCACTCTCATCTTCTGCAGGATGAAGGGGGAGAAAATAAGATGGAAAAGAAGTCATGCGTCAAGAGAAAGGCAGTTTAGTAAAGCAAAAGTGAAGGTTGAGTGCATGCAAGCAAAGAAAAATCAAAGTATTTTATTTTGTACTTCCCATCAGCAAGCGATGTCCAGCCACTTGCTGGAAAGAACCACATGACAGGATCCATCAGTAAACAAAGCATAATGCCTTTTATCTTCTGATAACTCATTATATGATGGTGTCTCTCAAGCATGAGCCACCTCCTCAGGTGATGCTACAAAATCTCTGCATTCTAGACAGTCCATAATCTCTTCCAGGATTCCTGGGCAGTTGAGTTTACCCAGTCGAGCTCACTGCATGATCAATGCTACCTACCTACTTCATGTAGTGCTGGTTGCATGATTTATAGAGGAGATATTTCCTTTGAACATCCAGTGTAGCACAGGCAATTGCGGTGCCAAGAGGAGACACGCTTCTGTCCCCACAACTTCTGAGGCGGCTCAAACCCCCTTATATGTTGCTAATATCTCTTTTTCAGTTGGAGTATAGTGGGCTTCTGATCCTTGATAACCCCTGCTCCAAAACCCTAGTGGTCAACTTTGGGTTTCTCCTGAGGTCCTTTGCCAGAGGCTCCAGGTAAAACCCTGCTCCCCAGCTGCAGTGAACAGTATATTTTGCATGGCTGGTCCTGTCCAAACAGGCCCAAGAGCTACCACATGAGCTATTTCCTGTTTGATGTGCTCAAAGGCCTGTTGTTGCTCAAAGCCCCACTCCAAATGGTTCTTCCGCATCACTCAATAGAGGGGGCTCACAAGCTGGCTATAACCTGGAATATGCATTTTCCAGGATCCCACAAGACTTAGGAAAGCTTGTATTTCCTTCTTGTTAGCTGGCGGAGACATAGTTGCTATCACGTTAACCACCTCCATAGGCACATG